>WAAB01006051.1:54984-120908 GCA_013389865.1 Piaya cayana
CTTATCCAGTAGATGAGTCACTTTATCATAGAAGGCAACCAGGTTAGTCTGGCAAGACTTGCATAGTTTTAATGATATTCAGATGAACACATATATGGAAGTGAGAGAAAGATTTCCAGTAGAACAATGGATAATACTCCTATTTAATGTTCCGGAAATACATTGACATTTTAAAATTCGTTGTGCAGCCACACTGTATTGAGTTACTCAACTACTCTGATATAAATGACAGCAAGACGTCTGCTTCTTCCAGGAATAGACCTATTTTCAAACTAGTCCATACTGTGGTAGAATACAAAACAATACACAAGTTAATTATGTTCACAAAACTTCTGGCTATTTTACAGTGTACCTAGACAGTTTGATCTAAAGTTAATTACTCTTGAATTCAGCTTCTCAGATTTGATTTGTATATTGATTTATAAATAAATTGATAGAAGATGCAGAGATTTAAGGCTTTTCTATGTTTAGCCTTCAAATTTGGTCATTTTTACTACTAATTTATGTGACATCTTACTTATGAATCATGTCCTTCCAACTATTCAGCTAATGCAATTGCAGTTATTTATCATGGATTATTTTATATATGTTAAATATTGCAGACTTGTAGCAAGGAACATTAAACCAATTGGTTAATCAAAATGCAGACATGCTGAACTTAAAAACTAGGCTCTGGAATGCACAATGAAGTCTTAAACTTGATTTTAAACCCATAGATCTTTACAGGTGTATGGGTCCAGGAATCTGAACAGATCATCTGTTCATTCTCCATACTAAACACCTATGAGCTCCCACTGCATGAGGGAAATTTGTTGAAGTTTAAACATTAGTTTTAAAATCAAGACCTTTAAGCAAATCTCTATAAGATTTGGGAATTAGCTGAAAAGATTCATTAGTCCTTTAAGTAGTAACATGTACTATTAAAATAGTTATTAACTTCAAGGTGTGTGTATTTTATTTAACAATAGAATCCTTTAGGCTTGGTTGATCTACTAGCTTCCACTTGGTTCAAATTAAGTAAGAACAGAAGCTTTTTTTAAAAAAAGATAAAAATCTCAACTTAAAATTCTTCTCTCTCCCCACCTGCCCTTTACCGTTTTCCATACAAGTATAAATTAAGCTCATCACTTGAAGAAATTGTGTTCCATTTTCTTTATTCAAGCTGCATGGCACAGTAAATGTGAAGCCATGTTGTATTCTGAAAATAATATTAAAAATACATGCAAAGCAGCAATATTCACCTTTGTGGAGAAAAAGTAGGAAAGAAAGTCACAGACTAACCAGCACAGCTGTAGCAATTTGTCTCTCCTTTGCTTAAAAGAGCAACTACAAAGAACAACCGTAAAAGCATCCTGGAAAAGAATTTCAGCCTTTCAGTGGAAGACTGAAATAGAGAGTTAAGCAGTGAGGGAGTTAAGCAGAGAGGGAGTATCTGCAGCAATTTTAGTCCAAAAGCTTACCTGCTTGTTAGTTTTAGAAGACAATATGAGTAAATGTGTAGTCAGATTTCCCATTTCGCCCCTCCTCTCTCTTCTGCCCCACCTCCTACCTCTTTCTCCCCTCAAATTTCCTTATCTTTCCTACAAATGATCACAAACTGCCTGGGATACAGCATGCGGATTTTAAGAACTTGATTTTAAAATGAATGGTTGTACATTTAGTGAAATAACTTGCTTATCAAACAGAAAATGAAAGTAGACCTGAGCTGACCATGCTTGAACCGGGTACTTGTAGTAGATGATCTCAAGAGATCTCTTCCCCGCTCAGCAACTCTACAATTCTGTAATTTCAGCAACTCTCATGCCCTCTGGTATGGGAAACACTTATGTATAATGTGCACCACATGGAGTACAACATTGCTCTCCAAGAAACTTGGGTGAGCAAGTATGGCTTTACCTTATATCAGGTGGCTGAGCTTCTTCCTGACCATCTTTGGCAAGACCTACAGAGACTTTCACAAAATTTTGTAAAATCTGTATGGCTCAAATCAAGTGCTTAAAAAAGGCCCTCTGGAAGCATCTCCTTCTTTCTATTTGGTTATATGAGGGAAAAGGCTCTGAATTCAGGTACTCTGAGACACAATCAAGTTAATGGTCTGATTCAGAGCCTGAAATAGCCTAGCAAATATGCCCCAAATGAGCAGTAGGCAGCCTTTCCTCATCCAGCTGTACAGGTAATTTTGTTTGTACAAATTCATTAGCTCCTAATAAAGAACCTCACCTACCTCTTCAAAATACAACTTTTTGCACAGCCCAGCCGACTTTAAACAAAACTTGTGACTCTCTACTGAGAGAGAAACTGTCTCCCAGAGGATCTTGCATATCAAGAGCTCTGAAGGCACAGAACAAATGTAACAAAATTACACCTTAATTAATCAGTTAGGAAGAATCTTAGTAACTGTCCTGACATGGAAAATATTATCCTCCACATCTCATTATAAATTCAGTCCTGCGGTCTTAGGTCTTTAAGCAATTCCTGTGAGAGCGGTAGCACAGCTAAAAGGCAATAAGGATTGTCCAGTTACTAGTAGAGTGAGATGAGCATCAGGGGGTAGTGTTGTCACAGAAATACAGGGATTTTTTTTCTTGTTTTAGACTATGAGAAGTATAAATAGTTTACCTGGTTGTACACCTTTAAAGTGGAGGAGATAATACCATCTAAATGTTACTGGGAGAGGGAGAGAGATCTAACTGCAAAGATCAGATAATGGAACAAAGCTGGACACCTCAGAAACTAAGAACAGGCACAGAATGCTGAGAGGAGGTCATCAAATCTGGTGAAGGATCTGGAGAACAAGTCTTATGAAGGAACTGGGATTGTTTAGACTGGAGAAGAGGGAGATGAGGGGAAACCTTACTGCTTTCAACTACCCAAAAGGAGATTGTAGAGAATTGGATGCTGGTATCTTCTCCCAAGTAACAAGTGATAGGATGAGAGGAAATGGCCTCAAGTTGTGCCAAGAAAAGCTTAGATTTAATATTAGAACAAAATTCTTTACTGAAAGAATGTTGAAGCATCAGAACCTGCTGCCCAGTGGAGTGGTGGAGTCACCATTCCTGGAGGTGTTCAAAAAGCATGTAGATGTAGCACCTCCCAACATAGCTTAGTAGGCATGGTGATGTAGGGCTGAAGGTTGGACCAGATATTCTTAGAGGTCTTTTCCAACTCTAATGATTCTATGCTTCTCTGCCAGAAATTAAATCAGTCTGGGAAATTTTGCCAGGTGCCTAAAGACAGAAAAAAACCCATGGGTAACTGTTATGATAAGGATTTCCCCACTTGTCATTCACGTCACATGTGAGCATGAAGTCTGGGAGAAGGAATAAGAGAAAATATGTATAGGAAAATAGCTCATACTTTGAAACCCCAAATACCATATCAACTCATTGCAGCAATATTCTGATTTCCAATAATGAGAATCACTATGAGAACTCCTCTCTGAGTCCTCAGAACCATCAAGACTTAGGAGATTACTTCCTTCTGTAATTACTTCTAATCATATTTACTCTGTGGTTATCTGTTGTTAATAGAGTTCTTTGATCTGCTTAACTGCCTCCCATGCAATTAAACTGTTGTGGAAAACACATGGATAATCCATTGCTAACAATGCACTATTTGCATAGAGGAAGATGTAAAAGCAAATGGTAACTCTATGACATTTTGGTTCAAAATGTTGAGGTCATGTTTTATCATGTTTATTTTTATTTTGTTGTAGACTGCAATTGCTTGTTACATTGTTAATTGCTTTACTTTCAGCCAAAACGTTCCATTATACCCTGCTGAGTATTACAGAGTGTTTCTTTGTTCTGAAATGTGTCTGCTTGCAGGGGATTGACCCCTTCCTGAAAAGTTGGGGTTTTTGCAGAAATGAGACTTCCAAGCGTTATACACTTTGCCACAAAAAAATAGTCATCAGTAATCTCTGTCCTATTGATTTTTAATGTCTACTTTTGAGCCATATGATCCAGACTCATCTCCTATGCCTGACAGTGTTGACTGATGGTCTTCCCATGACTTTTTGGAGGTAGCATGTGTCTAATTTTCTGTTTCTTTTTCAGAAGCTGTCATCTTGGTTTTTTGATTTAGAATTAAGCTACTCAAGTATTTTACAGTTTTATGTGCAAATCACCTTTTCAAGATGCAGTGATGCTTTAACTGAATCTGTAAGTGAAGTTCAGACAAGTCGCAGGTGGATAAAAGATGATGGTTGTCACAAGAACTTAAGAATGTGCTTGCACTAAGGAGTCAGATCAATGGATCATCTAGACGGTATTCTGCTTCTGTGTTATGCAGAAATGGAGATGGCTGTGCACACTTGCAAGAAAGGCATGAAAAAGCTGGTTACTGGTGACATGGAAAAGAACGAGAAGAAATAAAAGAGTAACAGGGAGAAGACTTATGCTATTCATGTCATTATGGCTTATGTATGTCCACCTGAGTATAAGAATTTCTTCAAAGACTCTGAGCAATATAAAGCGATTCATGAGTGACTCTGGAGGATCTTGATAATGAAGTGCTACCTTTGGTGAAAAAAACAACCAGTGTTTGAATAACATCTCTCAGGCTAACCAGACTATTGCTCACCATTGTTATCTGGAGAGCTGGCAAAGCACATGAAGGCACAAAGACAGTTATTAAATACATCAGCTCTAAGGGGTGTTTATCCTGGAGAAGAGGAGGCTGAGAGGGGACCTCATTGCTCTCTACAACTACCTGAAAGGAGGCTGTAGAGAGGAGGGTGCTGACCTCTTCTCCCAAGTGACAGGAGACAGGATGAGAGGGAATGGCCTCAAGCTCCGCCAGGGGAGATTTAGGCTAGAGATTAGGAGGAAGTTTTTTACAGAAAGGGTCATTAGGCATTGGAATAGGCTGCCCAGGGAGGTGGTTGATTCACCTTCCCTGGAGCTGTTTAAGGCACGAGTAGACGAGGTCCTGAGGGGCATGGTTTAGTGTTTGATAGGAATGGTTGGACTCGATGATCTGATGGGTCTCTTCCAACCTGGTGATTCTATGATTCTATGATTCTATAAGTGAAGCTTGTTATATATGTAAGAAAGTAATAATGGCAGTGAAAACATTATTTAGAGTAAGTATATGGGCCCAGCAACTATTGGCTACTCCAACCAAAACATCCACAGCCAACTGATTTAGGATTAGAGGGTATCCCTGTAGGTTACTTCTAGTATGTGTTTTAGATGTTGTTCATTAATTTCTTAACTCTTATAATACACTTCTTCCAAAAACTCACATGATAACAAATTCCAGAAGTCTGCTGCCTGAGCTCTAAATATATTTTGGGAATAATTTCTTTAGTGAGAAGGTGGTCAGACACTGGAACAGGCTTCCTATAGAGCTGGTCAATGCCCTCAGCCTGTTAGTGTTTAAGGGCATTTGGGTAATAGCTTAACAACATGCTTTAATATTTGGTTAGCCTCAAAGTTGTCAGGAACTTGGACTAGATTACCATTGTAGGTCACTTCCAAATGAAATATTCCATTCTGTTCCATTCCATTCCATTCCATTCCATATAACTGTTTTTAAGCAATCTACTACTAGTATCAATGAATGCCCCTAAGTTCTAGTACTTTAAGATTTAGTGAATAACAGCTATTATTTGTCCTATTCATCACCTTCAGGATTTCATAAACTTCAATTAAATCCTCCGTTAGTCCTTCTCCCTCCAAACTGACTAATGCCAGGATTTTTAATCTCTCTTTGTCTTTACTTTCAGAAAGATTTGACTCAAAAGCTGATACATTAGCCCCTTCTGGTGACCTTATAGCTTTTTTCAAAACTGTGATATTCTAAGACTGAAACTCCAGTGGGCTATGTGATATTCATGTATATTAACTGAAAGAAATGGCTATCTAATAATGGGGAACACTGAGGAACAACGGGGATATCCTTTGAGCTATACACATGATATGGGATGGTCTGAAAATACCAGTTTTATTTATGTTGTAGAAGATGCAGAACATTTTGATATTTTAGGAAGAAGTCAAAAGTGCTGTGTGTGCAGAAGTTCTCACGTTAGGATACGATGGATGTCATGCAGAAGAATCTTGTATAGATCTGAGTCTGTTATGGATGAGAACATCCTAGTTCCCTTTACTTTTCAAGAGAGATTCCATTTCCTGGACTATTTTACAACCTTTCTGATGAAGATGTAGAAGTAGTCAATATTTAGCAGTCCAGACAAAAGCAAACCATGCAAAGTGTGGCAATTTCCTTGTGCTCCGCCTCCCAACATTTCCTGTGCATCACAACTAGGATGCAGAGGGAAGGCAGAAGAGGGGTAATGGTCTGCACTTGACTGTCACCCTAAAATACAGCTCTTATTTAGCAGGTGGTTGCTCTAGAAATGAGCGATATGTTTAGCAATACAACCATTACTAGTATAATGTCTTTAATATTTTGCATTCCAAGAAAAAGAAAAAAAGTAATAGGAATAAGAATGTGAAAGCAAGAAATTAAGCCAATGTTTTAACATCAGGTTCCAAAAGGTATTGCAAATCACATACTTTGTACTAAATGCAAAGACAAATCATTAAACTGCATTGTCATGCAGCTACCAGATGATGTCCAATGTAGTCCCAAAGGACAATCAAGAGGAAGGCAAAATGTCAAACTTGGATATCTTAAGGTAAGCTGGGAAAACATGGCACATGGTGCATTAATCATTAGACAGGAGATTGATAGATGGCTGGTTTGGATGTAAGGCCATGCACTGGATGACAGACCCCATTCTGTCTCCAAATTCTGGCTTCGTATCTGTCTTGTTGAATTTTAGCATCCTAATGTAGGTACCATAACTGAGAATTTAGCCCATCCCACACTCCCTCTATAGATTCAAATCNAATAAAGTTTCAAAAATATATTTTTTAAAAGGCAATTATTCCTCAGCCAAGGCATGCTCTGTATCAACTTTTTGAGCAAAGCACAACTAGCAGGCATGCAGCATAACTTAATCTTCAAACAGGGAATAAGACTAATTGTCTACCAATCACCATGTGTTTCTGCGAGAGAGAAGCAAGCAACATTTTGCTCTGCAAGCTAAGGGCAAGCAGACAACAGCAGGGAAACACAGAATTGTTTGTAACTTGAATAAGAATTAAGAGAGAAACCATTTATCTGAATTGAATGAAGTGAGATAGCACAGAAATGCAAACTACTGACAAAGGAGTCTTAGGAGCTGATTTTTTATTACTGTATGCACTATAGATGAGACTTGGGATGGATAAATTAAACAAGCCCTTCCCTGAAGTAGGCAAAATAAATTCCTTGCCCGGATTAGACTAAGGAGAAGGAAGAAAGAGTGATATTCCATTCATTTTTAAAGTAATATTTATACAAACCTGCTTTTGTTCTACTTTTACTCCTCTCTTTCCTCTATCTTTTAAATTATGCTCTTCCCTGCATTTGTAAGTATTCATATCAAGTAAATTTGTTTGCTTATTTCACAGAATCACAGAATCACAGAATCACTGGGTTGGAAGAGACCCATCGGATCATCGAGTCCAACCATTCCCACCAAACATTAAACNCCAAATTCTGGCTTCGTATCTGTCTTGTTGAATTTTAGCATCCTAACATAGGTACCATAACTGAGAATTTAGCCCATCCTACACTCCCTCTATAGATTCAAATCATAGTTGGACTGCATCACTCTGAAGGCTTATACGTCTCCTTGTTGAAAAAAGGGGGAAGTCACAGATAATACAGCTCTGACTTTAATATTTCTGATGTATGTTTCACATAGCTGGCTTGAATAAGTTTCTCAGTGAAATACTTTGTCTCTTAGTAAAATGTGTAGTTACTAGAAAGAAAGTAAACAAAGACCCAAGCCCAGCTTTTATTTTATGGGTATTCAAAAGCTACCTTTATTACAAGGAAAAGAAAAAAGAAAAAAAAGAAGGCAAGAGGGAAAGGAAAATATATTAACAATTTTAAAAAAATAAATTATAAAAATAAATTTTAACAATAAAGTTTCAAAAATATATTTTTTAAAAGGCAATTATTCCTCAGCCAAGGCATGCTCTGTATCAACTTTTTGAGCAAAGCACAACTAGCAGGCATGCAGCATAACTTAATCTTCAAACAGGGAATAAGACTAATTGTCTACCAATCACCATGTGTTTCTGCGAGAGAGAAGCAAGCAACATTTTGCTCTGCAAGCTAAGGGCAAGCAGACAACAGCAGGGAAACACAGAATTGTTTGTAACTTGAATAAGAATTACGAGAGAAACCATTTATCTGAATTGAATGAAGTGAGATAGCACAGAAATGCAAACTACTGACAAAGGAGTCTTAGGAGCTGATTTTTTATTACTGTATGCACTATAGATGAGACTTGGGATGGATAAATTAAACAAGCCCTTCCCTGAAGTAGGCAAAATAAATTCCTTGCCCGGATTAGACTAAGGAGAAGGAAGAAAGAGTGATATTCCATTCATTTTTAAAGTAATATTTATACAAACCTGCTTTTGTTCTACTTTTACTCCTCTCTTTCCTCTATCTTTTAAATTATGCTCTTCCCTGCATTTGTAAGTATTCATATCAAGTAAATTTGTTTGCTTATTTCACAGAATCACAGAATCACAGAATCACTGGGTTGGAAGAGACCCATCGGATCATCGAGTCCAACCATTCCCACCAAACATTAAACCATGTCCCTCAGGACCTCGTCTACTCGTGACTTAAACACCTCCAGGGAAGGCGAATCAACCACCTTGTAGAGGGTGGTTGTAGAGGGTTTGTTGTAGAGGGTCCTCACACCCTACCAGAATATAGAAAAGGGCACAAAAGGAAGGAGTCAGGCTGCTTACTGGGACATTGTGACTCTCATGGCTTTGTTGTGATTTCATCAGTGTTAAATCGGCAGCCTTCTGTCTAGCCTAGACCAGATTCTGCCCATGTTACTCACATTGGTGCCTAATTTCAGAAGGAGGCTCTAATCCAATAGAGTTTTTCTCAAATACAAGGTATAACATTATATAGACCTATCAGAACTTAACTGACATTATTCATCATCTCTGTGCCACCATAATGGGTTCTACTGTATTAGCTACCTGACAGTCTTCTGCTTTCATAGTAGAGAATTTCAGGGCTTCCATATGGTGTTACACTGTTTTTTAGCAGCTATTCTTCAACACACGGCTGAGTTATATTATTGTAATCAATAGGTTAGCTAAAAAAAGAGTTCTTTGGTCTGCAAAGCAACCAAGTCACTGAAATTTCAATCAACATATTCCTTCCAAATGCCATACCATGAATTACAATAAGTGGGATTCCAAATGAGCTGAGGTTTTTGCTAAAATGTGAGGATTCTTCTGTTCTCCAAGCTGCTTTGCAGGTCACCATACAGATGCTGTTGTGCTTGACCTGAATCAATGAAGCCAACATGTAAGACAAGGTCTCTGAGACTAAAATCTAAAGACAATTGAAAGGAGGCACTGCAAAGATCTTGCATTTATGTTTGTGAGTCTAGTAAGCGTGATGAGTTCTGTGTTCTACAACTTCTACTACTTATTTCAGCTCCAGGCAGTAGTAAACATTAAGGTGGGTATTTTCCTCACCTTGGCCTGTTCTTCAGTAGATAACATAGCATAATTAATTTTAGTATAATTAATTTTGGCAGTAAGAGGGTTCAAAATGAATTTAAGCCTTCAGTTAATCCTAATAGGTGCTGCTGAATCCATTTATCACCATCCTATGTGACTGGCAGCCAGCACAAAACTCAGCAGTAAATGCAAAATTGGCTGCATGCCCATGGAAGTTGGCAGGCTCCGAGATGCTGAATGAATGAATGAGAACATGAAGTAAGCAGGAGGACTTTGATTTTATATGCAAGTGCCCACAGGAGCTCCAACAAAACTCTGTTCTGTTCAAATGTCCCTGCTAACACAACACAATAAGCTGACAAGAGACAGCAAATCCACTTGACTAAAAATAAAACTGAAATCCAATACGGTACGCCTGCAACTGCAAGATGAGCATTTCTCCAGCCTAAGCAAAACTCTGCAATTATCCCAGGGACTGGATGAAGGCAGAGAGCAGGGAACCTGGGGTGGCTGGATTATTCATTTTGGTCTGTTCTCCTGTTTGTGTTGTATTTGGTTTATGTTGATCACCATTGCACTTCTTACTTGATAGCTGTATAAAGAGTTCATTTGAATAGAGGCTGCCATTTTCATGGAAAAAAAATCACCAATGGCTGTGCCTTGGATGGATTCACAGATAGTATACTGAGAAAAGGGCAAGAAATACTATTTTTTCTGTTTTCAGAAAAGAAGTATTTTTTTTTTTTATAATTACACTGAGGTAGATCAAAGAGGAATAAAATTCTATAGCTATACTCTAACAGAGAGACATAAGGTATTGCTTTTTTAATTCTCAAATGGTGGACAGACAATTCAGATGATTTTCTCAAGGTTGCACAGAAGAAATACGTGGCAGAGACTAGAACTGAAGCCACTTATGTTCAAGAGAAATGAACCATTATCAGTGGTTGCCATTGGTAATCAGTACATCTTTGTCTAAAGCTTCAGACTTTCAAAGACAACTACATGTTATTGTATTAATATCTTGGCATCAACCACAAAAGTAATTGCTGCCTAATCTCAGCCTCCAGATAATCCTGTTTAGACCTTGCACTATGCAAGAAAACTCTGAGGTAGGAGTTGAAACAGCTGATACTCATTTAAATCACTTTGCTTATTACCAGAAATGAGTAATTACCCTAGAAAATTCAAGTTGTTCTGCCTATACAAGATCAGGCACAAAGAAAACATTCCTGAGAATTTCCTGAAGGTCAAAATAATCAGTACATTCTTTGTCCTACTAATAGGAGGAAGGAGTACATAAAGCCAATAGCACTTAAGGTCTGACTGAAAACACCTCTTACGGGACAATGATGTTAGGATTCAGGAAACATGACATAGGTAAGCAAGAAATGCTCATTTTTGAGGCAGATTCTCTGTGTGGACACTCAGCTTTTAAACTCAGAACTGATACGATTTGGTTTTCATTGGTAGTGTTAATGATGCAAACCCCATCTCAAATCTATTTCAAGAGTAGTGAAGCATTTCACTTGTATTTTCTTTCTGCTTCACTTCACTTCACGGTGCTACATTATGCTGAACCTTCTAAAAGACCCTAAAAATTAAAACATATTCACATTTACTGGCACATCATCTGGATTTGACCTACTTCTGGATTAGAAGTTTGATGGCAGTAGGGATGGTGTCCAGGACATGCTCTTGGCAGTAAATAGTAACCTGCATTGTAAAGGAGGACCGTTAATCTGGGATCATAACATAAGACAAATCATTGGGCTACTGCGTCAGTTCTCAGCATTTGAAAATGACAGGATCAGAGATGGTATTCTCATTTGAAGTAAGATAGTGTTCTCAGACTGCATAAAAGATTCAATACCACATACAAAAACACTTGCCATAGTATTGGATAATTTCCCTTGTGATTTCCTTCTCACTCCAGCGTGGTAGCTCTCCAATCATATAAATAAACGAACAATTTCTGTGTCCCAATAAAGCTTTTATTATAATGTCTAACACAAACAAGGCTCTAACAAAAATGCTCTGGCAATAATGAATACTTGGTTTCAGCTTCTTAGACTTCCTGACACCCTGAAAGCCATTTAGCATGCTGCTTTTGTCCATGTCTCTGTACCCTAGAGAGCTTATCAATTAAGCCAAAAGATTTATTACTATTTCCTAGCATTGCCCAGCACTATATTTGAAGTGATAGTGTTTCAAGTCAATCCCACTCCTCTAAAGAACGTATGCAAGGGACATACTTCTGATAACAGAGGGGCGACTAAGCCAGAACCGTGTGCTTCCTTCTCTCATTCTGTCACAAAGTCGCTATGAGTACAGGTAGGTCACATAAAGAGGCAAACAAAATGTAGTGAGGCCCGTTCTAGTTGCTATTTCTTATATTCCATAATGGCAGTTATCATTTCTGGACTAAACTGAGTAGCTCTCCTATGTACAGGATAACAATATGCATATCTGGAAAGCACAAAGTCGTCTGCTTTTTTTTTTTTACCCTGACACTGATCTAAGAGTTCAGCTGATAAACTACTGATAAGTATTTTACAGAATTCAAGTGTAAGATATGGAGCTTGACTATCAGGGCACAAGACAAGGGCTACAGAAACCAACAGGACTCTCATTGAGCACAACAGGTTTTGGACTGGATACTGAAGCTGAGCAATCCTGAAAGAACACGATTCTGCTTTAGGCACCAACATTAGTGCCTTTTTTCCCAAAATAAGGAGAAGCTTGTTGTGTCTGGGGTTAAAACTTCTCAACATTCTTCCCAGGAATCACACTTGGGATAGGGCACTCACAGCTCCAGCTCCTGGGATCAACCCCTCTTTGAACAAAAATTGGACAACTCAGTGGGACTGCTCTAGTACCCTGAAGGTGCCTGGTAACTTTCCAATGACTGTTTTGTAATGTAACATGCATTAGCTAAAAGACTGAGAGGGAACTACTGCATTTTTTTACTTTTTCTTTTCGAATGCCACTGAAAATAGGGAGAAAAAAAACTAGATACACTCAGCTAGCTTCAGATGCCTTTTGCATGCAAAAATATTGATGTTGGAAAAGTCTGGGATCTGGAAAGAGGTCATGAACGTATCAGGGGCTAGAGTCAGAAAGTTTTTCATCAGTGTGCCTGATCCCCAACTATGCCCACCATTGATATAAAATGATATAAAATTATAGGAGTCTTCCTCTGGAAGGACTCTGCTTTTTCCTCATCCTGGCCAGATAAGGAAATCTCAGGCACCTTGTCAAGGGACATGTCTGTGTGGTGAGTGCAGCAGCAGATGTAGGATGAAGGTTCTGTCAATCTTGTCACTGTGTGGAACGGCTACTTGTGCACAAGCCACACTTAATTTACATCTATTTGGGAGTAGCTGATGAAATTCAAGGGGAGAAAAGTGTAGAATTGAGGGGAAAACACCCTCTCAGGGACTGTGCTTAGTAGTCAGCTGGTCACAGTGTGGGCTTCTTGACCAATCAGGGACCTTGAGGAGGCCACATCCCATAGCACTTTGGTCCACTCTCATGCCTGCCTCGGTTTTTATCTCAGCCAATGCAGTAGAAAATCAATGTGAAGTCCTTCTTTGTGTTAACTGTGGGCCTTGTCTCTTATCTCTACTGCAATAGTATGCATTATGAACAGAAGAAACAGAAAGTAAGAAAGAGAGTACAATTAATAGTTAGGATGCAGAGCTTAGAGGACATGGCCCAGTACTCACACTGGTGAAACTTCAGTGAATGAGGAAGGTCAGTCCATGCCTTCTTCTTCAATCATATGAACAAGGATGGCCCCCTTTTATAGTGGTGTTGCCATTAGCTTCACTCAAAGACACCAAATGGTGTGAAGTGATATTTAGAAACAAATGTGTGAGTGCTGGAGACAAACACAGCACAACATCGACCTATACGGGCATGACTATTGGAGTAACAAAGTAATCTATAGAAGCAGTATGAGTCTTGTATTCACTGGCCTTCTACACAGTGAGTTTCAAAAGTCTTTATAACCAAAGATTTATTTTTGTTTGCTTGCTTTACACTGTTTATTTTCTGTTGTAATTGTTGATGTAAATGCAAGAGGCGAGCTCTCAAATATTTATATTCTGATCTGTGAGGCTATCCTCCTGCCAAGAATCTCTCGAATATGTGTTAGATACTCAACTTATTTTGTCCAGATTTATCTATTGATTTTGCAGTCTCAGCGCAGCATAGTTCTGTGTGACACCAAGAGACATTTGCATGCATGCACTTTCAAATGTATCCTTTATTCCTTAGAAACCTAAACCAAAGAGAATAGAAACACCTAGACCATTGACTACCCGAAGAATTCCATGTCCTTTCTTGCTGAATTTGTAAAGTATTGGTGACCAACCTCACTTTACATCTTGAAGAAAACTCTCCTACTGCTGCAGCAACTTCCCTCGCTGCTTGCTCCATCTGCAGCTACCACCATTCGTTGTGCTACCTCTTTGCACTGTGTAAAGGCCACAGAGACAGAAACTGAGATAGGGATATCCTGAAATTAGAAATTAAAGTTTATGAACAGATGCTTATGTTTGTAAGAAATGCTGAAATGAGATGATCATTATTAGCCCTGTTCACTTTCGTTGCTTCAGAGAAATGTCATGTTTCAGAGGTGTAATAACTACCCAGGAGGGACTGTAAAGCAACCTTGTTCTTTCACTCCTTGTTGCACAGTGGTTATCATTGCATTTGCATTCGAATACTTCTTGAGAGTAGGATTATTTTGTCTTTCTCATAATAGCTTAGTCTTAAAGGTCTGACTGGGTTAGATTCAGAGAGGAACTGTCTCCCAAAACACGGGAACCACTATATGTTGGCCACTGGTTTTATGACATATTTTCAAAGGACATTTGGAAAAGATGGAGCCCGTCTGGCACTGCCTACAGTCTATTTTGCCACTTTAAAAAAAAAAAAAAATCCAGAAGCTTCAGTTTCTATTGAGAACACAGTCCAACTGTAAAGTCTCACTCTGCTCATGGATCTGCTACTGTCTGTTCTTGAGTTTTATAGTCCATTGAAATTAGATGTGATGCTGACAGTCAGATCTGATTTTCCCTGCAATTTATGAGCAGTTCAATCCATGATTTTTGGATCGCACATATCTGCAATGTCAACACAACAAAATGGATGTGATAAAATGAAACGAAAATCCAGCAGTGCTCTGTCAAAACCAGCCAGTTACTGCGTAATAGAAATGAGTTCTCAACAAAGACTTATGCTTCTAAAATCCCCAGAGGACCTTGAGGCTAAGATAACACCTAATTTGTTTAATGGCTTTCATACCCAGAAAGAATATAAGACAAGCTCTATCCACACATCAGCAGCTGGATCTCTGGAAACCTTTGCTAAGGAAGAAAAATCAAAATGGATAACCATCTTTTTTGTCGCAAGATTTCCCCTCTCACTCTCTTTTCTCGGGGCAGTCAGCAGCACTTCGCAGCTCGTAAATCTGCTTGGCAGGTAATCTGCCACCCATAGACCAGATGCTGCTTTGGCAAGTCTTAGCCTTCCTGTTGCTATGGCGAAGCTCCGGCAGGCAAATGACACGGATGCCATGGCCTGTTGCCAAGGTAATCTGATGGCACAGGCCGCAGTGAATTGAAAGAGGGAAGCGGGCTGGTGCAGCCTGCTTCTCCCTGCCAATAAAGGCTGAACTTTGAGCAGGGTGCAGGACTAATTAACTGACTCCACCAGCTGTTGGCTGTACTATGCCAAATCTGACAAGTGGTCAGGGCGATGCCTCCTTAACCCTTGCTGTCTTTTGGACAAGAGGCAGCAGTTAGTGAAGCCATTGCAGCACTTGTAAAATTAATTTATTTTTTTTTAATATTATTAGTGAAAAAAACCTCACCAAAACCCAAATGTGTGGATGAAAATAGTTATGATCCTCCTGAAGATCTCTGAATGTTTTCTCTGATTTGCTATGACTCCTCCTATGAACTGGTGAAGCTGTCCAGATACATCGGCAGTCTAGTCATGTATGTACTCTCCAGGTGCCTTGCAGAGTAAAAAGGTGGTGTACATTATATTTTCAAGAGTGCTAGTGATATGTTAAAGGCATCTGATTGCCGGGGGGAACATTTCCAATCCTGGACAGGTTTACATATAGATATCTCTAGCTCCTACTGTGCTTGGAAAAGCAGAACATTTCAGGTTGAAATGACTGTGAAAAAAGCCTTTCTGAAAGTGACTGGGAATAACTCACAGGTGTGAGGTTTCATCAGAGGTTGTTTTTCATGTCTTCATGTCCTGTTCCATGGCATGACTAGCGCTTTGGGTAAGCAAAGACATATAGTGTTAGTCATGATTAATAAAACTGAGGGACCTGACAGACTTGAGCTGCATCCTTTTCAAACAGTTTTGAGTTTACATAGTGCCCAACTAAATCACCAAATAAAAGAAAGCATGTGAGGAGGGAAAAGGGAATTTTCAGTAGCTTTTTCCCTCTGCAAATTACCTAATTCTGGTGCACAGAGTCACTCACAGCACCAGAAACAAGTCAATACTGCATTAATACTATAAAAAATTCTGTCATGGCCAGGAGTAAAGATATCAATGCCAAATATATGGCAATGGCAGCAAAGAAACACAACTTGAATAGGGTTTTTTGCTGCCCGGAGCTGCTACACTCCTTGTCATAGAGTCACAGAACCATTTGGTTTGACAGGACCTTAAAGATCATCTAGTTCCAACCCCCCTGCCATGGGCAGGGACATCTCCCACTAGTTCAGGCCACCCAGGACCCCACCCAACCTAGTCTTGAACACTTCTGGTGAGGAGGCATCCACAACTTCCCTGGGCGCATGTTCCAGTGCCTCACCACCCTCAGAATGAAGAATTTCTTCCTTATGTCTAGTGTAAATCATCCCCACTCCAATTTATAGCCATTCCCCCTCATTACTTGTATTTGTAAAAAGGCCCTTCCCAGCTTTCTTGTAAGCTTCCCCTCAGGTAATGGAAGGCTACTCTAAGGTCTCTCAAGAGCCTTTTTCACCAGGCTGAACAGCCTCAATTCTTCCAGTCTGTCCTCACAGCAGAGATACTCCAGTTCTCTGATCATCTTTGTAGCCCTCCTCTGGACCCGTTCTAAGAGCTCCATATCCTTCTTCTGTTGAGGATACCAGAACTGGACACAGTACTCTAGATGAGGTCTCACAAGAGAGGAACAGAGGGGCAGAATCACCTCCCTCATCCTGCAGGCCACACTTTTGATGCAGCCCAGGATACGGTTGGCCTTCTGGGATATGAGTGCACGTTGCCAGCTCATGTCGAGCTACTTATCAATGAGCACCCATAAGTCCTTCTCTGCAGAGAAGCTCTCAATCACGTCATTGTTTCAAAAGAGGTTTTTGTATATGTATCGTATTTTATTTTAAACTCTTAATCGCACAATGAGTTGTTTATCTGATTTTAAGTGGTTTAGAGACAAAGTACAAAAATGTTCATATAGTCACTGTCGATTTCTTAGGATACTTCAAACTTAGCTGCTTGGGTGTCCATCTGCAAACTCAGAGACTCATAAGTACTCTCAGAGCACTTATATATAAACATCTGAAAACTAAGCTCAAAAGGTTTAAATTAAACTCTTTGTATTGCAGATGAGACTCACAGGTCTGACCTATGCAATAAAGATGAGACCAAAACCGATTGCTATGATGCTGACCATAAAAAGTTTTTATGACAGCTCTCCTGGCACCTGCTGTTTATTGTTGCTGTGTTGTCATTTCACTGACTGCTACCAGACATCACCATTGTAGCTTTCCATCCTGTTTCATCTTGCCATCATTCACCCCAACAGGTCCTGCAATATCCCAGCCTTTTCACAAACAGTCAGTGGCTTAAAAGATTCCACATCCTCCTTGCTGAACAGCCCTCCCCTTGGGCAGACCTTTTCAATATAATTTGTCTTTTTCTGCCTGTGATCTCTATCCACTGTAGGTTTCAATAACTGTCTGTTTCCAGCAACATGGGTATAATTGTTTTCATTATTCATTTTCAGATAAATTAGTTTCATCTATTCCACTAATAGAAGAAAACTCACCCAAACTGCTGCTTAAGTGATAGGCAAATGATATCTGGCCCTTGCAGTTCATTACTTTTGCTAAGCAGAAAGAAGGGGTCTTTGTCTCTGGAAATCTGAACTTGCCTATCTTACTGCTCAGCAAAATCTGTCAACAAGTTCCCTTCTCATTTAAGGATTCAGGCATGGGTCTTACAGCTGTAAGGGATAAAATCTCTAAACTAACAGCATCTTCAGTCAGGGGTTAGTTTTCCAGCATGTGTCTACATGGGAAGAAAGTGAAAGAAAAGAAATAACAGCCATAGTACTCTGTTGTTTGAAATAAGTCTGTTGCTTAAAAGGCTCTGGGCAGTGTAATTTTTACTTTTATAGGCATGGCCTGGATGTGTTTGACTTTTCAAATCCTCTTTTCAGAGAACTAAAGGGGTCTGTTTATAAAATCTGCTTCTCAGACTCCTTCCTATATGAAGTTTAGAGAGCAATTTCTACTGCTATGTATAAATTTGTCACTGATGCTTTATCCTTGGAAGAATCTCCTTCTAATTAAAACACTTCCTTTCACAGACAAAAAGCATGTCTTGGGCTGACTGTTTCCTATACACCATCACCCCCATACTTGCAGAGTTATATATAAAAATATGTGTATATATACATAGAGCAAGATACACTCTAGCTGCTGTGGGAGTCTCTGTTCGAGCTCTGAAACATTAACTCTACAAGAAGCACAGGAAAGTAAGTGCTCCTTTTGATCAGTTCATTTCTCCTGCCAAGTAACTGCCTCTGTCCTTTCATACCTCAAGCTGCCTCCAACAGTTGTCAGATCTCACAGGAGGAGGCTGAGATAACTCCTAACTCCTGTTATTGCCAGAAGAAGGCCTGCAATTCATGCATCTGCATTGCAAGACCACAACCTCTCTTGTTTTGTTAGCTAGCTAGACATTTGGAGGTATAATGGAAAGAAAAAGTCAAGGATCAAGCTGAGGTTGGTAACTATGTCATATTATAGGGCCCTATTTTCAAAAGTGTCTTAGTGGTGGAACCTTGTGTAAGGCATCTCCTCCAGCTGACCTGAAAAGTGCCAAATGCATGTGTCGGTGTGTGTACTTCCCACACCCATTCTGTAATTGCACTTATTGGTTTTGAGTCATTCCAAGACCCCCCTGACAAACCACCTGCAAAGAGAGTACCAGAGTTTATTGTGACTATTTAAGCTTTTGCCATGTTATAATAAGACTCAAAAATACAGATTTTCTGCCAGCTTTGTGTGTGAGCAAAATCTTTTTTTTCCCAGTCTTACGCCCTAGCAATAGAAATTTGAAAGCTTGGAGACTTTCCACTAGCATTGTGATATTAGAATAATCGTCTTTCCCTAGTGCAGCGATTAAGTCACCATTCCCCATTTCTTCTCTTTTCTGAATTAGATTTAGGTCCTCAAACCTTGTGGCTACCTTGGGATCAATTACTGGAAGAAGAAAGTGAAAAAACCCACAGTCTCTCAAAACTCATGATTTCTTGAGAGAATACAAAGCACACGTGACAAATCACAGCAGAGGGAACAATCATCACATATTTTGACTACAAACCACAGAGTAGATGGGACTGCCCTATCAAGCATAGTTACTTTACATAAGGAGTAAGCCAAGGTTCACATGCTAGAAAAAATTTAGTTTACCAAAGAGCTATAGGAACTGGGCGATTGACAACTGCATGAAGTTTAATAAGCATCAGTGCCGGATTTTGCACATGAGACATGGCAGCCCTGGCTATACACACAGAGTGGGGAGTGAGAGGCTAGAGACGAGCCCTGTGGAAAGGGATCTTGGGATTCTGGTCAATGGCAAGTTGAACATGGGCCAATTATATGCCCTGGTAGTCAAGAGGTACAACCGTGTCCTGGGGTACATCAAGTATGTCATTTCTAGCCAGCCAAGGGAGATGATTGTCCCACTCTACTCCACACTGCTGCAGCCTCACCTTGAGTACTGTGTGCAGTTTTGGATGCCACAGTATAAAAAGGATATAAAGCTACTGGGGAGCGTTCAAAGGAGAGCCATAAAGTTAGTGAAGGATTTTAGAAGGGAAGTCATATGAAGTGACTATAGTCACTTAGTCTGTTCAATCTGGAGGAGGGTGAGAGAAGATCTCATAACAGTTTATTGCTTCCTCACAAGTGAAAGAGGAGAAGCAGCCAACCAAAGATAGGACCCAAGGGAATGACAGGGAGGTGTTCTAAGGGACAGTTAGGTTGAGTATTAAGAAAAGTTCTTCACCCAGCGAGTGGTGGAGCACTGGAACAAGCTTCCCTGGGGAAGCAGTAATGGTACCAAGCCTAACAGTTTTCAAGGAGTTGGGCAATGCCCTCAGACACATGGTGTCAAGGCAGGGACAGGACTTGAACAAGATGATTCTTGTTAGTCCCTTCCAACTTAAGACATTCTATGACTCCGTAAGCAAGTGTGTGGCACCATGTTGAGGTAACTCATGGCCTATCTTGCCATTGCTCATATAGAATCACAGAATTATAGTACAGTTGGGGTTGGAAGGGACCTTAAAGATCATCTGGTTCCAACACCTCTGTGATGGGCAGGGACACATCTCACTAGACCAAGCTGCCCAAGGCCCCATCCAACCTGGCCTTGAACACCTCTAGGGATGGGGCAGCCACAACTTCCCTGGCAACCAGTTCCAATGTCTCACCACCCTCATGGTGAATAAATTCTTCCTTATGTCTAAAGCACAGCAAAACCATTTTAACAGCAGTGGAGCCATCTGTCCAGTATTTTAGATTTCAGTTTTACTGTTTATGCATTGTTTAGAGCTGTACTCCCTCTATAAAAGTCATTTCTATTAAAGCAACATTTATTCTTTTCTTATGTAGATTTGACATTACGTCGGAAAACACATCTTATTTCTGCCTTTAGGAACTTCATCAGATCAAACAGTGCGCACTCGCAGCCCAGAAGACTAACTATCCTGGGCTGCATCAAAAGAAGTGTGGCCAGCAGGTTGAGGGAGATGATTCTGCCTTTCTGTTCCTCTCTTGTGAGACCTCATCTGGAATATTGTGTCCAGTTCTGGAATTCTCAGCATAAGAAGGATATGGAGCTGTTGGAATGGGTCCAGAGGAGGGCTACAAAGGTGATCACAGGGCTGGAGAACCTTCCATACAAGGACAGGCTGAGAGAGTAGGGCCTGTTCAGCCTAGAGAAGCAAAGGCTCCAAGGAGATCTTATAGAGACCTTCCAGCATGTGAAAGGAGCCTAAAAGAAAGCTGGAGAGGGACTATTTATAAAGGCTTGTGGTGATAGGACAAGGGGGAATGGGTATAAACTGGAGAAGGGCAAATTTAGACCAGATATTAGGAAGAATTTCTTTACCATGGGAGTGGTGAGACACCAGAACAGGTTGCCCAGGAAACTTGTGGCTGCCTCATCCCTTTAGGTGTTCAAGGCTAGGATGAGTGGGGCCTTGAGTAACCTGATCTAGTGGGATGTCCCTGCTCATGGCAGGGGTGTTAGAACTAGATGATCTTTAAGGTCCCTTCCAACCCTAACTACTCTATGAGTCTATGGTTCTAATATGTTCAAAGCAAAGCATCTGGTGAACCGGGGGCTGTTCTGACATTTGGAGGCAGCACCCATTATGCTTCACTTTTTTGGAGCTGTGATAACACAGGATCAATTCATATACTAAATACAGCACTTAAGAGCATTGACTTACTATGCATTTATGAGCAGCAATAATTGAGTAAATTAGGACTTTCACTATCTCTGTCTGTTGTATGCATGCCTTAAAACAGAATATTTTCTCTCCAGTTGTGCCATTCTTGGTCACATAATGGTTAGAAATTGAACACAAGGCTTCACTCATGTCTTGCACATATCTGCCTGTAGTGTCCCACAAGCACTCCCTTTCCAACCAGCATATTTACATGTGGAAAGCACCCTCTGCTTGAGAAGGTTATAAGGCAAGTATAACCTACACTCACCAGAATTCATCCCCCAGATGCAGTCACTGTTGCTCAGAAGGTCATTCATGTCATGCATATATTAGAGGTCTGTGCGGTTTTTGTGAGCTGTTAATTGAAATCATGTATTTAGACACATCAGCTCTTCCCTTACTCTGTGGGTAAATGTGATATCTGCAGGAAGGGAAGTGTTAATCTCTTAGCAGCAATTGCATCATGTATAGATCTTATCACAGTGCCTTCACTTTTCTTTTCAGCCTTTTAATGAAATCTTTCAGACGTCTTATACTCCCAAGCCTGAATCACAGCATATATTTTATTCACATAAAATCTTGTTGAGTCTTTGTGAATATGTAAGCTAAAAGCAGATACACCACATTACCAGAAATACAGAAATCTTGCATAGTGATAATATTGTAACATATCTTCATTTTCCTGGAAAATAATATTAATTTTAAAATATCAAAAATATAAAAAGTCCACTTTTTAAAGAAGCCAAATTCTCTCATTTTTAGTGGTGGATATCACTGATGCGATTGCTCAATATCTCTTTCATTCTGTTCTGTGTTTTGCTATTGATGCATATCAGTAGAAAAACTGGAAGGAGTTAAAAAATCTTGCTGAAGACACATGAGAATCAGAAGCTAATAACAGAGGAATGTTTTAAAGAGCAGCTGTCAGTGACAACCTTTTCTTGTATTTCAGATGTGAACATGAGCCATTTGAAATGTAATTGAACATGGGAGAGTCCATCAAAAGTTGCTGTAATGACAAATCATGAATGAGTTTTGCTCTGAATCAGGTATGTGTGTCATAATACAGAAATCAGAAGAGCATTTCCTGGTTTTGACCTCCAGTATCGATCTTTTGCATGGCTCTGGGCTTCAGGGTTGTGATAAAACTCATTATTATAAAAAGGGATCGTTTGTAGCTGTTCATTTAAAATGCACGTATTTGTAAACACAATTTATATCAAGCAAGATGAGTAGACTAGATAACATTCAACAAAAACTGGTTCTGATAACTATTAGATTTTATCAACATATGCTTAGATACTGCTTTACATCTTGTGTTTCATTTTTAAGCTACTACCTATTTTTTCTTTATTTTGAAAAATTCAAGCACTGGAATAGGCTACCCAGGGAGAAGGTTGAGTCACCATCCCTGGAGGTGTTTAAAAGATCAACAGATGTCACACTTGAGGATATGGTCCAGTGGTGAACTTAACAGGGCTGGGTTGATGGTTAGACTCAATGATCTTTAAGGTCTTTTCCAATCAAAACCACTCTGTGATTCTGTGATATCTAATGTTGGTTTTACATGAAAGCAGAAAACTCTTATTCCCTGGAAACCTAAGTAGAATTGACCTGATGTTGCCCAAGAGTTAGGTAACACAATGTGAAATCATTCATGGAATTGATGTGTAAGAAGTAGGGCTTGTTCTCCAACTGAATATAGTTTTGTTTTTTTCTGTTGTGGTTTCATTGCTTTACAAGCTGTTTTCAAACCTGCTTAGAACAGGAAAACCTAATGCACTCAGGGCTTAGCTGTTTCCTCCACTCAGTATGGCTAAAACACTATTTTACAGAAGCTGCAGGGCGGAAAAAAGCTAGGTGATTAACATTAAAAGCCATTTAACATTTATCAATGCTTAAGATATTTTTGCTAGCTGCAATACAAGGAATGAGAAAAGAATGTCACAGTACAATGTAAAGAACAATTCAATGCCCAGAATATATTCTTAGGATTATCCAATTCATCTCCATATTTAAACTCTGTGACATAGTCCAGCAGAAATCTAAACAAAATATATTTGCTAAACATTTCTTTAACTGGTTGAATGGTTAAGAGAAAGAATCAGCTGAAATTTTGTAAGCTGAGATTATGCCAGAAATTCTTTTCCCTTTTATGATCAGCCTCAGTGCTGGGTGATGCTGAAGATGGAAATTTCCTTAATTCCCACCTCAAACCTCTACATGTCACTGTCATCATAGAACAAAATTCAATCATATTATTTCTTACAAAGAAAAATTTCCCTTTCCCCCCTCACAAGCCTCACTAATTTTAGAACGAAGATAATGTCTTTTGTGAGAAACAGTTTTCTGGATGATGAAAGCAGAAGCTTCTAGAAGCTTCTAGGACTCACTGTGAGAAAAAAAAGGTGTCTGTAAAGAAAAGTATTACATTTGAAAAAGGTTGAGAGGAGGGAAATGGATGCTCTGAAATTTCTGATAATTTCCTGTAAGTTTTTAATTGTAAACTATACGTGAAGTATTACCATCATCAAAAGGCATAATGTTGTTTTACTTCAGTGCATAATTCTCCAAAGTACAACAAAATACACTGCTTCATGGCATGATGTGAGGATAATCTGTTTAGTAAGCTTATAAATAAGACTAAGCTGAAAGGAACTTAGAAGTATCTGGTTTTATTTACGTAAAAATCTACCTGATCTGACACTTTTACCACAGCCACTGACATCCATTTGTTGAACAACTAGAAGCACCCAGGAAGAACCAAATATGAATCTTTTTTTTGTGAGATATTAATGTATTCATAAAAAAGATTTTAGAATGTTTTTACAATGGATTCCTTATTTGGGCTTCAGGGTGGAGGAGAAGCAGAGGTTTTGTTGGCCGAGTGAATAATTCTAATACTTCTTCAGTGTAGTTCATTTATAGTACTTTTATTTCACTTTCACTTGCTGGTCAATAGTAAGGAACACATCCACTGCTTAAAGCAAATTGATCTTCTGGGGACAAGCAACATTAGCACGGACCTCTCATTCCACCAGGGAGTGATTTTTGCTTATTTCAACTCTGGGAGATTAAAATTCAATCCTCTGTGAGACTGGTAATCATTGTCCACCAAAAAAAACCATATAGCTGGAGTCAAAGTAAATTAAAAAAGCAATGGTGTTGAAAAAGGTAATTGTTTATCTTCTGGAATTAGGACTGCAGCTTCCCTCTCTGTCATTAATACTTAGATAAACAAAAAAAAAGCAACAAAGGACTAAATAGAACTCCCTCTCAATTTCTTCACTGCTCCCTCCTGCAAAAATAATTAACAAAAATGCCTGCCTTATAGGTTTCACATGAAGACAGTAGGAAGAGACAAGACAAAAAAGGATTTTTGGGTTTTTCAGTCTTGGTCTTAGAGAATGGTCATATTGTACATGATCTCTGTCCTTGCCTATTTTTCCTCTTCTCTTCATTCCCAAAACTCCTATTCCAGTTGTAAGACTCACAATGACTCTCAGAGAAGGTACAGCGTACACTATACTTCACTTTCTCTGCTGATCATCACTGTGTTCCCTACTCCTTTTACACTTTCTTCCACACAAGAAGGACCTATCACTAAATAACTTGTCTGTTTATCGCTCCCTATTGCAGTGGAAGAAATTCCAGAGAACTTTCATTGCTGTATGAGCAGTATTCAACTAGATAAATATGGATGTGCAGCATAAAGACATCCTGGCATAATCTAACTACATCTTCAGGCAAGATTTGGTTGAATCCATCAGCTTCATTTCACACCATAAAATTCTTTGGACTTTTTGCTATGATACTTATGTACAACTGAGGACCCTGTCAGCACTGTATATGGCATTTCACTCTAGTCAGTCTGATTAGGTGAATGGCACAGAGTATGTATAAAACCATAAATGTGCTTTGGCCTAGAAGGAAGATGTCTCCACTTGGTGCATATATACACTTTACGCCTGTGAAGGTCTTTCTTATTCAGGTTTTTATATCATACCCATTGTGTTAGTGAGCATCCCCAAAGTCATCAGAAGAAGTCATGTAGGATGATTCTTTTTTCAAGAAATATCTGTTTTCCTTAGAATGTCCCTACAGATATGGTTCCCTGGGCATATTATTCATTTTTATCATGGATCTCTGGGCATTTTTTATAGAGGGATCCTCCAGAGTTCATGGCCAAGTATGTTAGGGTCTGCAAGCATGCACTGTGGATGTTTGCATTGTAAACGTGGCATTGTAGGAGCTGTGTATGCTGATCCTGGTGTGGGCAAGTTATGTGTAACAAATGAAGGAGTCAGGACAAAGTTGTTGCAGCAAGAAAAATTATTTCAGGCTCCTAAAATATAGATAATTTTATCAAGTTTGAATAACCATGTGTATGAAACCTAACTGGAAGCCAGTAGAGGATTGTATGTGTATCAGAGACAAAACAGATTCTTGCTTTAGCAGGTCCAGAACCACATAAATCTCATCCTGACACATTCAGAAACTTCCACCACTCGTGTAATAGACAGATGCCTCAAAAACTCATTAGACTACAAACCCTGTAGAGAAGGGAAAACGTAAAAAAAAGTCCTTCACAGGTTTTGGTGTATTCATAAGAGTTTTAGTATATGTCTTTTGTTAGAGGTATGGATCCCAGGACTGAGATCCCAGAAAATTTTCAGCCTGAAAAGGAAAAAACTCTTCATGGTTACAAAATCCTCTCCTTTCCCAGCCTATTTCCCCATGACAGATCAGGGAGGCTACTCATCACTCTTTGGGTAGGAGAAAAGGTTAGAAAAACACAGAGGGCTATTGACTCCTTCACAAAAAAGCAGATCTGTGTGTGTAAGTATAGTGAAAAATCATTGCACGCTTCTACCTGGATGCAGAAGAAAAAGATTTGCTTGTAGTGAGTAACTGATGCTGCAAGCTGTCTAATTTGTGTGACATCTGTTCATACACAGAAAAAAGGAAAATTCCTTCAATTTTTCTTACACAGACGCATCACATTCTTGAAAGGAAAAACTCTTCCACTCCATTTTAAATTCAACTGTACCCAGGTCCTTTTACTCTTCTTCTCACTAATTCAAAACCTCAAAAGGTAGCAAGTCTATTTAGAAATGAAAGACTTATATCACTGGAAATTTCTGAATTCAGCACTGTGATAATAAATAATTGGACAAATAAAAAGTTTATTATATAGCGGAAATACTGTTAATGGAGGGCAGGCTTTTAAAGAAAAATGCAAAATTATCACTGAAATTATTTATTCATCTCCAGCTTTGGATTTAAAATGCTCTAGATTGACTTCAGCTCATACATAAGATGAGGTCTAGTCAACTATTTTCAGCTTGCAGCCTCAGAGGTCTACTGAAGAGTTTGTCACCTAGACTGTGGTGGGTATCTTCTCATAAATTTCATATGCAGAGGCTTGTACCTCCCTTTGAAGATATTTGGGAGTTAAAAAATAACCATTTTGAAAAGGACTGATTTAGACTGTTGTGAAAAAGCCGAACAGAGGCTCAGGCATTCTGTCTATGTTCTATTATCCTCAAAAAAATCATTCATGTCAAGGGGACTGAACTGGAGCTAATAAATGACCCTCCACAGCCAATGGAGAAAAAAGCAAGAAGAAAAGTGCTGTTGCTTAGTTGGCAGACTTAAAGCAGCTTTACTGGGACTGAGTATCTTTGCATGAGTGTTGCTTTAGCCAAGGAGCAGCTCCTAGTCCTTGTTATACCACTCAGTGAGGCATAACACCCTTAATACAAAACCAGGAAAAAAAAATGAATGAATTCAATTAATCAGAAAAGTATCTGACTGAGAACAGTGACCTCTGCAATCTAGAATTTATACTGGAAGTCCAATTGTAACTAATATTTACAAGATGCAGGTTAGTAAAACAGCATACATAAGCCCTCCACTTTCATTTTGTATCCCTTGCAGTCCTAACTCGGTAGATGACAGAGCAAATGTTTGCATTAATTAACATATAAAGCTGAGGGCCAATAGTCCTGGTTTATTTTCCAAGTTCTGGCACTGATTTGCTACCATCCAATCCTTGCTTATATTAAAAACACGTTTACTGAACTGATTCAAGAGTGCTTAAGGCTACAATGATTTAAACATAGTTTAGCTGGATGGAGTGAGACATTACTAAGCTAATGCTTTCTGCTTGATACCAGTAATGCTCTTTTGCATTATATTACAGTAACAGTAACCTTTAAAACCAAAACTTTTGTAACTGACTCACCAAAAGCTACTACATTTGAACAAGAGCTTCTGGCTGTGAGTCTTATCCTGTGTGACCCACCTCTCTAACCCTGCTTTCTCATGTACTGAATCTCAAATGCAACACTTTAAAAGTCTTTTTTCTTACTTCAATTCACTTCAAAATTTCCAGAGGAAGATGAGTTGGTCAATACAGAAGGCTTTTAAAAGTCAAATTATTCACGGTGCCTGTAAGGGAAGATAAGGTTCCCCTTCCATTTGATCTGAAAATGTCTACTTCCATAAAACTTCTACCAAGTAATTACAGGGAAATTATGAACAATATTTTAAAAAAACTACGATCACTTACTGAATTTTCATCCATATAATGAAAAAACAGGGCATAATATTTATTAAGGTATCATAGTATTAGTCTGAATTTTCATCTTCTGAGATTTTTGTCCCATTGGAAAAAAGTGGCAATTGAAAAAATAAATTAAGAAGTAGTTCAGGTAGCATATTTATCTAAAGACTAAATTATACCAGACATTTGGAAGCTTCAAACTGGATTTTTTAGAAATTATTTTGCAGTTAAAATTAGATTACTGTGTTTGGAGTTCTCTGTTAGTTTGGTGAACTAATACAAAACTATAAG
Source organism: Piaya cayana (assembly GCA_013389865.1). Lineage (NCBI taxonomy): Eukaryota > Metazoa > Chordata > Aves > Cuculiformes > Coccyzidae > Piaya > Piaya cayana. The sequence continues at coordinate 83,174 of WAAB01006051.1, forward strand.
GGACTAACCAGAAAGAAAGGAACTAGTTATTTAACATAGTCAATTAGTAACCTTGTTGCAAAAAAACCTGGATAATATTAATGAAATTTGCTGGTGGCACAGTTTTGGGATAGCATCAGCTATATAGTGAAATGAGAATATCAGAGTTCATTTAGACACCAAGTATTGATAATTTTTGTATGAAATCTGTGCCCTTCATTTGAATCTGATACAGAAAGAAATATCTGAATGTATCAATCATTTTCAGAGGACTCTAAGACATCACTGGGATTTGACCAAGTAAAAGGTAATCCAAAATTGTGTTAGGTGACAAATACGCTGTGAAAAGTTACACATGCACCGAGCTTTGTAGCTCTTCAGATTTGTTGCACATGTGCACAGCATGTGTTTAATACCTGAGCATTGATTATGATGCCTCCAGGCATAAAATAGTCAGGGGTAACACTTCTGGGAAGTGCTGGACCAAGTAGATATACTATTGAGCTCAGTAGATCCTACAGAAAGATTTAAGAGTTTTCAACCCAGCCTGATTAGGGGTAGTACAAAGGCTGGAAACTGGTTGCAAGTTTCTAATTGCCAGAAGAGGGGTTTTTTTTGGAACAATGGGGACAGAAGGGCTTGAAGAAACCCTTAATGTTTTCACAGTGGCACTCAATCAATTCGGGATCAAGACTGCATGCCAAAGAATGTCTGTGACAGCTAGGTCAATACAATCAAGATCCTGAAGTCACATAGAGTGAAAGGTGTGCAGGGATTTGGGTATGGTGGGATTTATATCCAGATTGAAGAAGTACTATCACATGCATCTGTTCAGACACAGCTTCAAAGATTTCAGTCATTTCCACGGTGGAATATTTTTCTTCTTTTACTTGGAAAAACAACAACATCCTTCCAATACAGCTCTTCATGCTTCTGAAGCCAATCAGCTGAAGAGAAATGTCAACTCAAGCTAGGAACAGGCTGAGTTTCTTAAAGCTGAGCTCAAGTTGTCAGTCTGTAGACATTTGATGGATTTGCATTAAGAATCAGAGAGTACAATACCAGATCAATTTCTCCTAAAAAACCCAGATGATAAACCAGCCTTGCAGGTAAAGAAATTTGAAAACAAGATTGTATGATTTCAACTTTTCATCTAGCAGTTTGGTAGATATAACTATATAGTAAAAAAACGTGAAGACAGAGCTAACACAGAGATTGAACAGGAAAGAACATTCATGATGCTTTTCCTATTGTAAAGAAATGTAATTTGTGATTTCAGATGCGATCTATCTACGAAACTTCTCCCAAATCTCTTCCTATATACAATATTTATTTTTATTTCATTGAGAGCTGTGTTTTATAACCAAGATATGGGGCTGTGCAGTTTAGAAACACGTCATGCCAAAGTACAAAGCCATCCTCCATCTTTCCTCCACTGATTTTTTTCCAGAGGATATTTTCTTGTATTTTGGAAACTTAATACCTAGCAATGCATATATTGATATGGGAGCACAAAGTTATGCAGAAAATGGATTTTAGAGGATGTTGACAATCCAAAAGATGATAATGATGATTATTAAATGTTGTTCAGTCCAAACCAGAACATTTTGCCTGGCTTAATCCTGACACTACTGTCTTCTCTTTCTTTGAATTTACTCCTGCCTCCAGTTTTACAAGACACAGAGTGCAAATTCCTGTTGAAAAGTAGTTAATGAAATGGCCATCAGTAGACTTAAAATCCACAATTATACCATCCTTTGATGGATGACTCTGCTCATCAGACCTTTTTTGATCCTTTTCCCACACGATAAAAATAAAAATATTGTCTCAGTGTCCTGAAAAATGATAAGCTAATTCTTCTTCTGTTTCTTCATAATGAGATATGAGAACAAGCAAAAGAAGTCTAGTGCTATCTGAAGAGTCAAATACGTTATCTGGCACACAAACAGCCAATCTCACACACAGAATCACAGAATCACAGAATCACAGAATCACCGGGTTGGAAGAGACCCATCGGATCATCGAGTCCAACCACTCCCACAAAACACTAAACCATGTCCCTCAGGACCTCGTCTACTCGTAACTTAAACACCTCCAGGGAAGGCGAATCAACCACCTCCCTGGGCAGCATATTCCAGTGCCTAATGACCCTTTCCGTAAAAAACTTCCTCCTAATCTCTAGCCTAAACCTCCCCTGGCGGAGCTTGAGGCCATTCCCCCTTGTCCTGTCCCCTGNTCCTTTATGTTTCTCTGCCAAATTGTCAATCTTGATGACAAGGTCTGATTTAATACTTAAACTTCTAAAAATAAACAGATTTTGAATAACCTGAACATAAAGTTTATCCTAGGCAAAATTACAAACTGAGGTCTTGGCAAACTGTGGAAGAGGAGCATCTAAATGATCCCATCATTGAAGTCTAGGAGTTGGCAGATGCATCAGCAACATGCCTACTAGAAGACATGTCAAGGTCTAAAAAAAAGAGACACAAAGTTTAAAACAAATGGCATCCCTTATGTGCCAATTTAAAATGCAGAGGGATTGTACTGTCCTTCTGTCTTTTGCTGCTATCTCACCTATTTTGCTAATGTCAGGGTACTTCTCCAAGCATGTAGGTTCTCTGGTTGCTGGGAAAGAGGCTCCAGACCATTTTTTAATAATCTAGGGAGTTGGAATGACAAAAGTTTTATTCTTAATGAAATGAATATTAAGGTAACGAGCACACCATGAAGTAGCATGGAAGAGCAAGATATCTGTTATGGTTTGGCTCTCTAGCTAGAATGATGTGGTGAACTTGATATGATTTGCAATGCACACTCAGTAAGCAGTGCTGAGACACTCTTGACTATGAACTGTTTTAATGCCATGGTTTAACTACTTAATAGTGCAGTACAAAATTCCTAACTGCCACCTGGAACGAAGCATGCCTGTTCTAAACACTACTCATGAAGATATTTAAACATGAACATATGACAATGTTTTTATGAATCGAAGCAATAATTCACCTCATTTCTGAGCACAGAAATTCTGTTCATTTTTATTAGTTATTGAATGTTTCTGTAACAAGATATATCTGTCTTTTTTTTAATGAGTATTGATATTTCTATGACTGCTCCATTATAACTTGATCACATTCCCCTAGTACCTGGTTTGTTCTTGATCATTGCATGAGGCCTTATAGTCTCTGAAAGTTCAAGATAGAAAGTTTTTCTGACTAGATGGTTCATCAACATGCAATGTAATGTATTCCTTATTACTACTGAAAAATTTAGCTAGAACTAATAAGGAGAAAATTAGTTACTAAAATAGCCAATGAAACAAAATAAATTCTGTCTTATAATGCCACATCTATTCCTTGTCTGTCTCAGTAGCCAAGCCACAAAAGTTTTTGACTGATAATAAAATTTAAAAAGAAGCAGTGACTTTCTGGTCTTCTATAAGACTGATCTGCAGATCACTAACTTAGTAGAAAGATTCCAGCCAACTTATACACACTGTGCAGGAGGCTTTCTATTTTTTTTTGTTACCAGCTGTGCAGGAATCTCTGACAAACACCACTTCTTTTCCTTTAAAGCTCGCCTCCTGACAGCAATTTTGTGAGAAAGCTTCAAATGTGTAAAAGAATAATTTTAAAGATAACTTGATCTTACGTATGTGCATTGCTGTGGAATAAATATCTTAGATCTTCAATACATGTCAGATGAACTCTACAAAGACACATTGAGCCAGAGTAGCTTTTTATTTTTTAATGAGAAAATAATTTTACAAAGAGAAACTGTGGTAGATTAAATATATTTGGATTTCAACAGTATATATTATCATGTGGGAATAAATAGATTAAACTGGAAAGGATATCAATTAATAAATGAAACATAAATCCAGTAAGGAGTTGGTTAAAAAGGATAAACCAATGGACTGAGCAAAACAAGAGATGAGTTCCTCTAAAATGTTTTTAAAATGCACTTTACTTAATATTTTTATGAGAAACTATGGCCAAAATGTAGTTATAAGAGATTAATAAAATTAGACACGAAGTTGGGAAACATCAACAACTCAGAGGAGAATGGAAAATTTTGGATGTGGGAGAAAAATATGGAGACTATAAGAAACACAGTGGACTGTTTGATTGCAATGTGGAAAATCCTTTGAAAATGACAGAGACAAAAACTAATCTGGCCTTGAATAGTTGTAAGTTAGGAACAATCGGGTGAAGTTCTTGAACAGCTTTCCAAAATAAGTATGAAGTAATTGAAGTACATGGAGGATGGAGTTTGTTCAATTTATGAAGGGGATTATATGAGTTCTTATTGCCTGTAGTAACAGGAAACTGGAACAGTGTTGCAGAACCTCATGAAGTTTGTTATTTCTAGATTCTTTCTCCTTTTATTCTGAAAAATTTCCTGTGCAATTTTTCTTCATCCTGTCCAACAGCTCTGTACCTCCCTAAAAACCTGAGGAATACTTGCAAGACAGTGAAAAGTGTAGAAAAGGATTGCAGAAAATCACTATTAAAACATACAGAATAATTTTCCTCATTTTCTGGGCTTGCTTGATTTGAAACACTGGAGTGGTATTCTGGGGCTGTTTCCATTGCAACACATGAGGTGATTACATTTGAATTCATGTCCTGGAGACAACCCAACAAAGGCATTCGGATGGAAAGTTCTACAATCACAATACCACTGAGACTTTATTAACAAGCCCCATTACATCACTGGTAACTTAGAGGATAGTTCATCCTTTTTTTGTAGACAGCTGTGGGGGTGAGCAGACTGAGTACAAACAAACCTGGCCGGCTGACTGGTTTTCAGAATCCATAGACGTGTGGGTGGAGAAGGTGGGCAATCTCACTCTATCTTAAAGCACCAGATATGTTAACACCTGTAGATAAGTAGTTCAAACTGTGGGAGCCTCTCAGGGGAAGTGTTTGCACTGAAAAAGAAAGAAACAAGAAGGAAACAATCAGAGAGTCTGTGTAATTGGTTCTCTTTATTACCTTCTAGCAGAAAAGTAACTCAAAGCACGTATTTTGGATCTATAATTAGGAAATTGTCTTAAACCAACTTCAAACCCTCCAATTCTAATTTTAGGATTCACAGACTTCCCTTCTTTCCCTGACTCGAATCTTAATATTTTGGCATATTTAAAAGGTTTGCGTTTTTAGAAAACAAACAAACAAACTTTCTTGCCTATGCCTATACCTATTTAGATTTGCTAGGACAGCAGAATTATTTTCTTACAGGTTCCTTGAGATTAAAAGTGTGTCTGAAGAGACTGTAATTGGCACATGAATGTTTGCCCAAGTTCAGAGAATGATATACATGGGAACCATGTCCCTGCTTTTCAGTGAGCATTAACAGTGAAGTCTGATGACCTCGGTGCTAATAACAACAGGGTTAACTACTTCACTCATGAGCAGGTTGTGCAAAGTACAAACTTCTGTAATGATTAGTATTATTTGTTGGGACTGATAACTGTGCACTAGCAAGGAAGAAGCAAGTCTAGTTGCGCAGCTGAGGCGATCTAGTGAAACGATGGGCTTTCCTGAGCTGACACAGGAGGACCACCCTGGAAGGATCCAGATGGAATTGTTTGATCATACATGGAGCATCTGCACAAACGGCGACATATGACACTTAGTTTCATTTGCTTAGGGTAAGACATGCTGGTTTTCTGGAGGCTTGCCTACAAACCACAGATATTACGCCTGAAAAATTACCATGCCAGTTTTAACTCTCTAAGAGTTGGCAAAGAATAGGAGGAAGAACCAGCACACAATTTGAACCCAGATGAAGAAAACAAGTATAATGCCATGTTTGGATTGACTGATTTCTTGGATACATTTTGGTTGAACTGAATTTTCAAGAGCAGATGTATAAAGGTCTGACATTTAAGTGTTATGAGCAGAGCATGCTGTCTCTGACTGCACAGGTGATTGTATGACAGTCACTAGGATGAGTAGGATATTCAGATGCAGGGTACCATCTCTGCTGGAGGAAGAAGAGATTAAGCACACAATAAATAAGATCCGAGAGGTAGAAAGATATTAAAAATACATACCATGAAAATTAATATTCTCCCTTCTATTTGTTTAAATCCAGCCTTCTGCAGAAGACTTGAGGTCTTTCTCAAGGTCTTTTTGCATTAAATAATTAAAAAAATATCAACAATAGTAAATTATTTCAAGAGCAGAAAAGATTCCAGGAAGTGTGACAAAGTGTTAGAACTTTTGGGAAAAAAAGAGAATAAATTTAGCAGGCATTTTTTGGGTCTGGACAGAGGTTTTTAAACATTGAGATGCGCTATATTTACATATTCTTAGAATATCTTCCAGTCTTTATGTCTGAATTAGGTTCTTTATTTGGCCATATATCTAAATCCAATATAATTACAACATTTCTAAGAATTATAATTTATATCATATAAAGAAATAGAGTGGAATCAAAGCATTTTCTAGTTTCAGAGTACAGACTGAACTGACAGTTGTCTGGACTTTTGCCTAAAACTAGATAGAATTGGATTCTGCTTGGATGTCCAATAGTGCCAGGTGCTGTATGTCTGGAACTATTACAAGAGAAAAACATCTGGAATTTCATCTTCAAGAGAAACAAAGCACTGGAAGCTGCACTCAATTGTTCAAAATCACATAACCTCTCAGAGTAAAGACAGAGGAAGAGAACACAACCCTTCCAAGCATATTTGGCTTACTGAAAATGGCCTGTCATTACATGCATTTTGCATTTCTTCTTACAGATGAGGCAGTCACCTAGTCAGCCAAATGTCTTCCTTAGAAAAAAAACAATGACTGAAGCCAGAAGAAATGCAGAGATTGGCTCAAAATAATTTCAAACTATAAAGAGATATAAGTAAATTTGGGTTTAAAATATAACAGTAGCTAGAGATCTGATTTATTGCTTGAAGATCAAGATACTCTCTTTCTAAGCATAAACACTAGTCATTTTTCAGCAATTACATTTATTTGGCTTCTCATTTAAACTGCTACATCTGTAAGGTATCATGCACAGTAAATCTCTTTTTCTCTTGCCCTTCTCTGATCTCTGTACAGCTGTCTGTGTGCTGCAAGAGTGTTCTTTGGGCAAGGACCAGTCTAACATACTGTGGATGCTCTCGCAAGAAATAAATAGAGCAGGTTTTTACGATAACCTTTAAAGAGTTTCCTGTATCCACAGGGGTTATTTTTTATAGCGGTCTAAAGAGACTATGTACTCAGCTCAGAATGCAGTTATTGGAATTTCTGTCTTTAAAATTTTATGGATTTGAGCATTTCAGGTGGATTATTTTTTCTTCCAATATAAACTGGTTTTCAGTGTGACAATATTTGTCTTAAGTTATCTCACTCCTGTTGTGTCATGAACAGGTTTTCAAATTCTCATAACGTTGTTTAAACACTTTTCAAGCAAAATCTGTGAGGTATCTCTATACTGGTTTTTTAATATCCTAAATTAAAAAACCTGTGGAAGGTGCTATATGGTAGGTGATACAAATGTGAATGTTACTGTTCCACTTATACTTTATTTCATGGACTTTGTTTCACACCCACTTGGAAAGTCTAGAATGCAGGTCAGAGACTCAGAAACAGTTTCATCCACTTAATCTTTTACACCAAATCGAAAAGCTTACATATTTGCAGGAAACTGGGGGGGAAAAGGTGCTATTTTAATCAATAAATAACAAATCACAAAGTATTTTATTTTATTTGCAATGAAATCCCTAGCCTTATTCTGTCCTGCAGGGAGACCAGGCTATCAAATTAACTGTTATCTTCTCTTTCTTCCTTTCTTCTTTTCTTCTTTTCTTCCTTTTTTAAATTTTGTCCTTGACAACAATTGCTCCAATTCCATTTAAGGGAATTTGACCTACAAAGTAGAATTTAAATATTTACTGTGGAATTAAGAGTTACCGGAGGGATCTAAATGGTCAGTTCCCATTGACACTGTACAGCCTCTCACAGTTAGTGGAGAATAGAAATCCCATGGCTTTTATTACAGAAATATTTCTGCACCAAATTGAACCAGAAATTTAAAAATCATCACATTTTTCTTAATCTCTTCAAGTTGACAAAGAGCTAGAAAAGCTATAAATATCCAAAATACAAGTGTTTATTATTATTATTATTTTATTTTAATGGAAATATATTATGTAGAACAACTTACTAGAACTACAGTGTCCTTGGAAGTCAAGAAATTCTCACTTTGTGAGATTAACTAGCTTTGAAAGTCTCACCTTTAAGTCTGCCTTAGCAGATGGTGAGGGAATAGCAGTCTACTGCATATATGCACTTTTTTTCTAATGTTCAATAAGAAATGGACAAGTACATTGTTGTAATGTGATCATATTTAACATAGAAGGGACTTAAATTTTAGGTTTGCTTTAGGGATCAACTATCATAAGTTGTGGGAAAAAAATATGGATTTTAAGTCTCTAGTAGTTTTGACTACTCCTTCTCACTGTGTCAATGTGTTTTAATGTCTGATGCCACAGAGAGAGACATTCTGGGTCAAAAACAGGCTTTCAAAACTGAATAAAGCAAGTTATTGCCTTTCATGAAACCTACCACCCTGCTAAGATCCCACAGCTGAACAGGTCACATACACTGTGTTGTGGTTTTGAGTCAAAGACCTACTTAGTAAAATATATTAGTTGGTCTACTTCAACTGAATAACTTAGTGACTGTTCCCATTGAGAGGCTGCGCAGTAACATTCAGAAGGGATAGGAGCCCCTAGCTGGAGGAAGGAGCTGAGGCAGATAGGAGGAGAGCAACTTCTCCAGCCAGGGCTGGATATGCACTGATAGATAAGAGTTCTTAGTAATTTACTAGCAGTTAGCTCTAGAAAGAACCAAGACTTATTCTGCTTATGCTAGACAACAGGTGACTGTCAGTGCTTTTCTGCATGCAGGCATCACTCAGTTATGTATTTAATGTGAAATATGGAGTTCAGTCCTAGCTCCAAACAAAATCTTCCCTTCCCTTCCCTTCCCTTCCCTTCCCTTCCCTCTTCTGCTTGAAAATCAGAGCCCTTCTTCCTTGTGCTCTTCCTAAAGCACCACACTGGTGACCTGATTTTCACAGGAACAGCTCTCAAAGTCCACGGGAGGTACACAGCATGACTGAAAAATCAGGCTATAAATAGACGTGAATCTCTCTTTTTTTTTCCTCAAGAAACTGAACTGCCAAGTCTCAGCAAACGGACAGAATGGTAGGGGTCTTTCTTATCATATAAAGATTATGGTCATTATTCCCCAGTAGAAAATAGTGTCATTTATACAGGGTAAACTGTGGGAAGATCTGGATTTTATCATGTCCCCTTTCTTGTTTAGGAAATGGATTGATGTCCTGTTTGTTTTGAAGATCTTAAGAAAAGGAATGTTTTCCTAGCACAAAAGAAATTACTAGGCACACCATCATGTTCTTCTCACATCTCTTCTTAAATAATTGTTTTCTCAAATCAAAACACCGCTATGTGCAAAGCAACTATAGAAAAAATATAATGACTGGGAGAAAATTCCTGTCTTAAATCCCCACCATATGCATAGTAAGCAGAAAGCGATGTCATTTGTATGCAGAGTAAAGGGGCTTTTGTTTCTTCCAAAGAGATCATTGCTAAGCAAGACATTGGTGTTTCTCCAAGACCTCTCAGCTCCAGCAAGCTAGATCCCAAAACTTACTTACTTGAAATGGCAGCATTAAGATATGTTTTAGATCAAACTAGCTGTACTCTACTTTCATCTAGTAAATTATTTGTAAGTTGTACAAGATATTAAAATGAACTATTACACATTTAATTTTAACAATTCCTCTGGATATAAATCAGTGTAACTCCACTAATTGAAACAGGTTAAGGCAAAATAAAAGCATAAATGTGCCAATGCAAGAAAAAGGAATAGAAAAGGAATCCAGACAAAAAGTCCCCTAGCAAGGAAGCTTCTGAGCTGACAGTGAAAGCATGTTCAGGCATTACTCATAGCCGGACCACTAAATGTCTTTGCCTGCACCTGCTTTAGAGGTGCTGGCAACTAAGTTTGCTTGTTTTTCAAGGGAATAGGTTCAACTTTTGCTCTTCACCCTGTATTTTAGTTTATCTATAGAAAATATAAGGAAGGGTTAGATCGGGGAAATTCAGTTTGTTGATCAAGATGTAAGATCTGGTCAGGCAGAAGTGACTCTACATGATGATTCATCATCGGGAACCTTTTAAAGGACGCTTTCTTCACCATATTTGAAAAGCAATGGGGAAATTATGGCTTCTTGAATAGAAGAAGAAATGAAGATTCAGAACCCACAGACCACATGGAGATGTTGCTGCTCTTACAAAGTCAAATAAAACTAAACAACAGATCTTATTTAATCACCTCTTCAGCTGCTTCTTGTAGCCAAGGGCACTCTGAGCGACAGCGATGAAGGAATCCTGGTTACAAGGGGTTAAGATGTTACATTTCAATTCTGAATCATTTCTGACTAAAAGTAAGTCACGGACTTATCAGACAATGTCCTTATTTCCGTAAAGGGCAAAGAAGGTACAATTTACTTAATTATTTGTAGTCTTCATATGACTAAAACCATGGGTATTATCGTTACATTTTTATTGCCACAGCACGTGGGGACATAAACTGAGAAGTAAGATCTTACTGCACTGTACGTTGTGGAAACAGAACAAAACAGTCTCTGTCATCATTTAATGAAGATTGCTCTGAAATTATAGTCACAGAGGTGTTTCAATTGTTTCAGTTACTAAAGGGAAGGGATTTGCTATTGATTTCCTTAGAATATTTTCACAATACAATAAAGTGTACAAGTGAGTGAGTGCTGACTTACCTGTTGAAGGCTTTTTAAAGTACATTAATAACAAGAGTGGTCCAAGAAAAACAACGTAGTGATATTTGTTGGAGATAGCCACCTGGAAAATGATATGAAGAAAAAGTGAAACCATTCAATGTGGTTGTTTGCCTCAGTCATTAATAATAAAGGTAGACCTTGTGCTGCCCAGTCCTGAGTTGTAGGACCATGAGGGTGGGAGCAGTAACTGCATTTGTGGACACTGAAATTGTAAGGAAGCAGTTATATCCTAAGTCTATGGGAACTCATGGGATTCATCCCAGACAACTAAAGTAGTTAGAAGATGCTATGGCAGGATCATCTTGATCAACATCCAGCAGTGGTTAAACAAAACCTCAAAGAGTCTGGGAGTCCAGGGAGGTACCTGCTGACTGGAAGCTAGCCAGCATACTTCCAGTTCACAAGAAGACCTAGAAAAATACAGTCCTGTCAGTCTAACCTCAGGATCTGGGAAAAATATGGAGCATAATATACTGGATACTATTGAAAGATATTTAAAGAATAAAGCACAGTCATCGGGGTTCAAAAAGGGAAAGTCCTGTTTAATTTACTTAACCTAGTTCCACATAGGTCGCCCGCTTAGTGGATGAAGGGAAGATGGTGAATGTAGTTTTCCTGGGTTTTACTAAGACTTTTGATACTGTCCTTCACAGCATCCTTCTGGACAAAGTTTTCCTGCTGTGAGATGAACAGGTTCATGGTGTGCTAGATGAAGATCCATCTGAACGGTGGGACTCAGAGGATTGTAGTGAATGGTGCTACATCTGGCTGGTGACTGGTTACAGGCAGTGTTCCTTAGTACTCAGTTCATGGCCTAGTTCTGTTTAATAATTTTATCAATGATCTGGATGCAGGAGATGAATGCCCAGTTATCAAGTTCGCTGATGGTACTAAACTGGGAGGTGTCCCTGCTTGCAGACAGGTCTGGATAGATTGGAGCATTGGGCTACAATTAATAGGATGAAATTTAACAAGACCATTACTGAATTGTGCACCTGGGATGAAGGAACACTGGGTGCAAATATAGATTGTGAGAGCAGCCCTGCAGAAATGGATTTGGCTGTGCTGGTGGACAGAATGCTCAACATGGTTAGTAGCAGACTCTGGCAACCAAGAAGGCAAACAACATCCTGGGGTGCATCAAATACAGCATAACCAGATAGTCAAAAGAGGATATAATTTTGCTGTATACAGCTGAATACAGGGGCACAATTGCTTCCCTGGTCCTGTTGGCCACGCTGTTTCTGATACAGGCCAAGATGCTATTGGTCTTCTTGGCCACCTGGGCACACTGCTGTCTGTAAACCAACACCCCCAGGTCCTTCTCTGCCCAGTAGCTTTCTAGTTACTCTTCCCCAATCCCACAGAGCTGCAGGGAATGGTTTTGTACCAAGTGTGTGACTCAGCATTTGGCCTCATTGAACCTCATCCTGTTGATCCAACCTGTCCAGATCCCTCTGTAGAACCTCCGTATCCTCAAGTAGATTGACACTTCCTCCCAGCTTAGTGTCACCTGCAAAATTACTAAAATACATACAATCCCTTCATCCAGATCATTGATAAAGATATTGAACAGAACTGGACCCAGCACTGAGCCCTGGGAAACACCATTTGTGACTGTCCTCCAGCTGGATTGAACTCCCCTTCCCTTCCCTTCCCCTGTCTCATTTTGCCTTTGAATTCTTCCATCCTCTAATTCTTTCTCACCATTGCAAGGAGTTAACACTTGCTCTACAGGACTAGGATTTTGGGGTAACTGTTCAGTGCACAAATAAATCCTTTCAATCTCACAGTTCTTGTCTTTTATCAAGAGAGTGTTGGATGTATAAACTCTCAGGTACCAGAGTGCTGTGCTTGCCTCATCTCACCTGAATCTAACCACTGTTTCCTTCCCCTCTCTCCCAAATTGTAATTTGCTTCTACTTTTGTCCTTTCATTCCTGACTTATTGGTCTTAACAAGCGATGTAGAATATACTTCTTCCTCTGATTCTCCTAAATATATAACAGCCTGGTGGTGAAGACCAGCTCAGAAATCTAAAGTTGTGTGTCCAAATACCTGCATACAAAAAAGGACCTATAGCTAAGGTCTTCTATTTTTAGCAGCAGTTGCTAAGATACCATGAAAAAAACGGGCACTGGTGTCCCATCCCTTTTTATATAGTGGGAATGCTGCCATGAAGGGTACTTAACCTCTAAAGAGGTCTGCAGTGACTGCATCCAAGGCAGCTGTAGGTAGAGTAATGATTCCTGAGTCATATCTCTGCACTCCTGAAAGGGACTGCAATGGAGACATTTTCATTTGCTGATGGTACCTCTGAGCAGCCTCTCATCTACACTTCTAGGTGGTCAGCTTTGTCTTCCAGAGGCAATTATCTCTCTCCACTGACTGCCTAAAGAGCATAAGCATCTGGTTGACATGCTCTGGATGTCTGAGTAACCATATCAATGTTTTAGGTGCTCTGGTTCTTTGCTTCAAAAAAAGAAGTGGATGTGCTTTTCTCAGTATCTTTCCAAAGCCTTTCAGTAGTGTTCTTCATACAGCACTGGGGTGCACTTATACACCTTTCCACACAGCTGTACTGTCTAACATGGAATAACACACAGTCATTAGCAGAATGAAATCTGAAATTCCTCTTTAAGTTAGATAGTTATAGAGGAATTCAGTTAAAGGGGTTTTTTTCATCCTTGTAGGTATTCTGTGGGGAAAGTAAAAAGATGATTTGATGAAAAATAACTCCAATGTGTTTTGTGTGTAACCTGAACTAAAAGAAGAATAAAAGAAGAGAACAGAGGTATTAGTACTGATAACAGGGAAAAAAATCCTGTATACAGAGGGCATGTGCAATAAAACTGAAAACCAGTGCTAGTCTATTTCATGGATCTAAACCCTTTCTCTTGGAAGTGGCAGTATGAGGAACCCTATTATGTAAAAACATGAGTACATAATTTTTAACATACTAAAACCAATTCTCAAACAATCTATAAAGAAAATCAGTTCATATGATAAATGTTGTGACAATGTGCTTTTAAAAAAACTTATTAAGCAGTTATTGCACTTGGCGATTCAATTCTTTTCTTGCTCACTAATGCCCACATAGTATAATGTATTATGCATGAAATATATTTCTCTTCCAGCAACTCAGCATTAACCTCTGTATCATATGCTTTGTGATAAATTTTCTTAGTGTTACAGCTGAGTGAATATTTTTTGTTTGGAAAAAAAATCTGATGATTTTTTTTTGCATTACCATGGAAAGAAATAATAATGAATGGTTTTATAAATCAAATTATTTCAATTCACACTAAATTAATTCAATATAGAGCATCTTGTTTCACCTTACTCTGAAAATTCTTACTATTAGTAAATTTATTATTATCAAACTTTGCTTTAAATCAAGCAAGCAAAACACTGTAATTCTGAAAATTAAGTGGTTTACTTTCAATTCTATGATTTTAGTTTGGAGTTTTTGAAAGGAGTTCACTAAAAGATATGCACACTTCTCCAGTGTTTCAGTAATCCAGTGCTCTTTTTTTTTAATGGCAAAAAATTACCACTTTATTTTAATCAATATTTATTTTGTTAAACTGCAATGCTATACTCCCACACTCCAGCTGGAGGTAGAATGAAGAGAAGATGATATTAAAGAGAAAAATACAGATAGACATATGTATTTGATTGATTATTTCAGATTGCCAATTATGCTATTGCTCATCATCATGTCATTATCCCAGATCATGTTCAAGTTCACACTAAGTATATTCTGGCAGTCATAAAGCTGATATGTAGTGAAGAGCAGTATTGTATTCAATTATACAACAATATTTTGCGAGCACTTCTCCTAGCAAATGTTCAGTGTTAGCCAAAACTGGAAAAAATATTCACCTGAAGTCCATTGAAGACTGAAACCAAAACTCCATTTCTATTTTTCTTGGAAAACAAATGCATGTGATCTAGCTGGACTTGTCAAAAGCCTTTGACACAGTCCCCCCCAACATCCTTCTCTCTAATTTGGAGAGATATTGATTTCATGGATGGACTGTTTGGTGGATGAGGAATTGGTTGGATGTTTTCAGTCAGGGAGTAGTGGTCAATGGCTCAATGTCAAGACGGACAACTAGACAGCAAGATCAAGTGCACCCTCAGCAAGTTTGCAGGTGACACCAAGCTGAGTGGTGGGCCTGTGTGAAACTCATGAGTTTCTACAAGGCCAAGTGCAAGGTCCTACACCTGGGTAGGGGTAATCCATATTTTAAAACAGGATGGAGGATGATATGATTGAGACCAGCCCCTTGGAGAAGCACTTTGTGGTGCTTATTGATGAGAAGCTTGACATGAGCCTGCAACACATGCTTGCAACCCAGAAGGACAACTACATCCCTGGGCTGCACCAAAAGAAGCACTGCCAGCAGTCTCATCCTTTACTCCGCTCTCCTGGGAGCTCACATGAATTATGAACTCTTCATAATAAGGATGGTGAGACACTGGAACATGTTGTCCAGGGAAGTTTTGGATGTCCCCTTCCTAGAAGTGCTCGAGGCCAATTTGGATGGGACCTTGAGAAGCCTGTGGGAGATGTCCCCATCCGTGGCAGGGGAGTTGTACCTAGATAATATTTAAGGTCCCTTCCAACCAAACGTTTTTATGATTGTTTAAACAAGAATACCCACATTTAAATTATGGCCAGTTTTGCATTTTATAGACAGATTGGTTTTAAAAAAATCAGTCAACTACTCTGATCAAATTGTGAACTCAGAATTGTTTCATGAGTCTTTGCTTGACCAATATATGAGAGTAAGAGTGGAGAACATTCAAAAAAGAATGAAACTTCCTATCTGCCTAAGAAATTACCATAGAAAATAAATCTAAAATTAGAAGATTTTCTATAAATTTGGCTCTCAGATTATTTTCCCGCTGATTGAAAGGTAGTTGCAAATTAAACAAATTTTGGTTTTCCCCTCTGGTTTAAACTTCCAGACTTCTCTTTTTCTTGTTTGGTTGGAATTAGGCCACTAGAAGGTCTGAGCCTATACATCTACAATACTGACCATCAAGATAACTCCGAGGAACTCTCTAAGCTGGTAATCTGTATTCAAGGGCTGCTGCACATTCCTTTTGAATAAAAGTAAACAACTGAAAACTGGAGAGTTATTTCAGTTTCTCCAGATCAAAGGGGAGAAAACTGCAGTCCATGCTACCTAATGCAATCTTCCTGTGGATGGAAGGGTGGACCTGAACACCCAAGCCACAAAGTACAATTTTTCAGCTATGGGATATTTTAAATGTATTCTATTTAACAATCAGATGGATCTTTAGCAACTCAGATGTCAATTTTATTAGTAAGTCAGGGAAGAAATAAGGATAATGCCTCTCATTTTTCAGGGACATTGATAGGCTTTTGTCATTATCTCTTGTCTTCCTGCAGAGGAAACAGATACAGTACTACAGAAGCAATTTGTGTTGTAGTGAAAGAACGCAATGACAGAGACCAGTTTGAGAAAGAACATAGAGAAACTATTTAGACAATGAATGCAATTCCAACCAAGAATTTCCATGCAGAGAAATGCTGGGTCCAAAATAGTCTTTGTAAGGTCACCATAAGAGAAATTTATACTGAGCAACTTCAGAAAAAATATAGTGGACACTTTTGCATAGGACAGGTCCTGGACTAATGGAATATCTTAACAAGGAAGCAATGATTTCTTCTCAACTCAAAGTTTTCAGACAAAAACAGGCTTACTTTCTGACAGACTTTCTTATATCAAGAAAGATGTAATGGAAATTAAATACTGCAAATAAAACAGATTACTAGATCAGTGATCCTGTCTCCTGATAGACCCATAAGAAGTCAGTGTCTAGATTTTCAGTAATATTACATGGGGGAAAACTTTATCCTATTTTTGTTAGTGGGTTTTAAATAAGACATCAGTTAAACTTTCAAGTCAAAACCAAGAGAGAAATAGTTTTTCCAGGTATGGAACTCTTTGATATACAACTTTTATTAGTTTTCTCCCAAAGACAGAATACTCTTTGATCTCACTTGTGGCATTGTAGGAATCTTGTGCTGCAGACAATTTCTTTGCTAGAGTGAATGTATGAGAGCCCTACTACAGGTTTAGTGTACTATATGAGAAACCAAGATTTTATGTTCAGCTTGAGAAATCCTGAATGACGTTTTCATGGCCTTATCATTATCACACACACAGAGCAGCTGCACCTTTTAGTAACTAGGTTTGAACTTGCAATTGCACTGTGCAAAATTTTCTTGTGTAAGTAGCACTAAATATCACAGAGGAAAAGCACAGGAATGGATCAAATATCGATGCTTTGAAGTATCAAGTAAGTCTTCATTTCATGTGCATTTTAAAAAAGGTTTTGACTTCTTATGACACCAAACCTCAAAACAAACAGCAGTGTACTAATCTGCTGGGATCCATTTCCTTTTCATTTATATGTGTCACCAGACATTTTAGAAGTCCTGCAAACTACTTGAAGACACCAGGATCAACACTTACCTGTATAGGATCTTTCAGTCCTGAGGTAGGTAGCATGTAGGTAACCAATGTTTATACATGTAACACTCAGAATAAGGGGTGTGTGATGGGTTGAGTCAAAACTTTCCCAAAACCCTCACAGCGTCTGCAGCCCCTCTTCCTTCCACACCCCCCACCCTGCTGTACAAACCCAGGGGAGATAAGGAGAAGAAAGANTGACCTGGAGAAAGGACTGAGACCAGAAGAAGCAGGAACAGGAAAAGGAATTATGTCCCACCCCCAATTACACCCTTATTTACGTAGAAAAGGTTGCATGGAATACTTGGGATTTGTAGTTTTTCCTCAGCCACAACCTGGCTAGTCTGAAGGGGCCAAAATCAAACCATGACAGGTGCTAGATGTCCTTGAACTAACAGGGGTTTGCAATGGCTGAATTGTTATTTAACTATATTGTTGAAATAAATAAGCAGAAGTTAAAAAAAAAATACAAGTCTTCGTTTACTCTTTCTGGGGTAGAGGTTAGATTAAGATTTAAGTATATGTTGATACTGGGTAAAAAAACACTGTAGTTTTTATTAATCTGCACAAATGTTCCTGGTTCCTGTATTTGTAATCTTTCAGTTACTAATACCCTTGTAGCCACCAAGCATTCTGCAAAGAAGGGGCCTTGAACCCTTGTGAATTCCATTCTTTCCTCTAATCTAATCAATCATTTCTGTGTCCAGCTTTGACATGGTAGAAAAAGAAAATACATTGTTTATGTTGCTCAAAATTGCCCCTAATCTTGTCTTTATAATCTTCCTTTACCATAGCTATGGTTCTGAGTGCCTCATATAGGAAAACTGCATAATTACTCTCTTGACCTAAAAGCTGGAAGGTTGCAGAGACAAAGTATATTTGCCCTCTACTCAATTTCTTCAATAGTTATTCTTGCATGGACAACACTGGCAGGAGGCCACTGGGCTAGATGGACACTTAATACGACCTGGGGAAGATTTCTATTTCTTAGTAAACCCAAGCACTGAATTACATGTAATCCTGCAAAGAGCTGTGAACCAAATAATTTCATATTTGAGGACAGAGAAGTGAGAACTGCAAGATTTTGAGTATACCAGGGTTATTCTTTGCAAAAGTATGTGACCAGAATAAGTCACACAGATGGAGAAAATGCAAAACACAGTGATTTAGAAACTTGTGGTCATGAAAGACCACCATTATATTTGTGCATGACCTACAAGCTCCAGAGGCCATGTGTGAAACAGAACACGCAAGATGTTACTTTAAAGAGCAACACGTACAGGTTTGGCAGCACCTACTGAATGCTAGAATATGTGACCTCTTGTTGATAACTCGTAGTATGGTTTTTCAAAGAAAGCAGGAAATGGAGTCTTACAGAAGAAAAAAAAAAAGAATGAGTCGACTCATACTTGAAAGCACTCTATATATAGCATTTCAGAAAAATTTAACAGAACTGCTGACATTGATAATATTTGTTAATTTAATTATACTGTAGGGTCTCTTGAAAGAAAGAGAGGCATGGAAATAAATACAGGGCTAGAAGACAAAATATTTGTGCTCTCATTCTAACTCATAATGTAAGACTAATTGTATGATGATACTGAGGAAGTAATTTAGGAACTTCTATTTCCCTGTCTGTAAACTGAGGATAAAATTACTTTCCCCTTCTGCTCACAGTCGTGCTTTGAGGCTTCAGGATATCCTTAGAAAAATTTCATTGGTATCAGTGAGATTACATGGGAAGAAATTTTTCAAGGGTGGGTCAGAAGTATTAAGGAAGTTAAATGTGTGGCTGGTCACATCTGTGATGGAAACCAGGAACCATGGAAAACAGGTCCTACACTTCAGTGCTGGTGAGAACAAGGACAAACCGCTAAACAGTAAGAAAAGAATAGGTTGAAACTGCAACACATAGACACACACAGCCCTGAATGAACCAGTTCTGCACTGACCAGCCTGCAACATAAGGACTATAAGAACATTGTTGTGTCATCACATTCAAACTCTAGTTAACACTGATATGACATCCTGTTGCTGTTTCTTCCAAGAGAGAACTTGTATGCATGGAGAGAACTGCCTTGTAGCTATAGAGATATTTAGCTCTGAATTAAGCCAATCTCACTGTGTTGACTTGGGCAGAATCATACTTATTTATGTCAAATTATTCGTTTCTCATTATAGACTTTTTTTCAGTTTAGTACTGCCAGCAAAAATGAAAACCAAACAGAACTCTGCTAAAATGTGTTGTGTCACAAGTCTTTGTGCAGAGCCATGAAGTTGGCCCTTGGCAGTAAATTCCCATTGTGTCCAATTCTACCACAGCATTCTGTTCCCTGCTGCACCCACTCTACAGCCTTCATTGACACTGGGATGTCTTTCTGGCAGGACAATTAGCTGTTTTAAGGAGTCCTCATCCCACCATTTACTGTGTTACTGAGACACACTGATGAGTATTTGAAAATAAGAGATACGTTAGAACATACTTTAAAGTTATTAAATTACATTGATTTTGGTTTAGCACCATGAATTGATTTGCAAAACTGGAGCTGGGAGGCAGTTTTCTTTCCCAGCTCTTCTTGTGAGCTGCAGGAAGGGAGCATTGCTGCAGCACACTCATACAGGTGGCTAGTACAGTGGTGCTATGGCTACTTGCAGATATTTTGAGACAACTCACTAAGACTTCTGCAAGCATCTTGCTCAGCCTTTACTAGTTGTAGTATTGCTGGGCATCAGGAGATGATGCAGATGTTAGTTTAAAAAGTTATGCTAAGAACAGAAGTCTGTGGTATACAAGAGTAGCACAAAGGGTGGAGCCTTAGTTTCACCTGTGGATGATAATAAATCATAATGTACATTAGGACGGCCTTTTTCACTCCTTTTCACTGCAGCATATTGACCACTAGAGTTTGCTGTATTAACATTTGACTTGAAAAAATATGAGAGCTCAGAAACAGCCCTACAAAAAATTTTCAGAGAAAGCATGAATTTCCTTAACAGAAATTGTAGCAATGACTTTGCCCTTCTCCAGCTGTTGAGATGAACTCAACTTGAAATGTAGAAGAAGCTGCAGGAAGTGTATGATTAAGTAATTGGCACTATTTTCTCTCCTTTGGTTGAGTGCCAATGTTCCAGCAGTGTGCTAAGGGGCACTGTGCTATTTTCAGATTAAGTGAAAAATCAAGGTCCTGACTGCAGATCATTTTAGCTAATTAAGGATCCCTTGGCATTTATTTGCAGAAGAAGGGATATTAGCTTTGATGAGCTGGCAAAACTCCAGCTAAGAGAAGTAAATGCTGCAGACCAGGTTCTCCCTGAAGTTCTGAAAGACGTGATTCCCTTTTCTTCTTTTGCCCTCAACAGAGTGTCAATTAAGTGGGTTGCAAAAAAAAAAAGATTAATTTTTACCTTAAAGGTAGTGACAAATGCACATACACCTCTGTCTAGTTTGTAAAGCAGTATGGAATGCACCCGGGTGAAAAATTAAATATGATGGCAAAAATTCATTTAGGTTTTTGGATCCAAAGCAGACACCAGTTTTGGCAACTGAGTGATTTCTGGATGAATTTCCAATGTAGTTTAAATGTTCTCACATTTAAGACTTCTTAGTAAGATTCATCTATTCCTTTTGACAAGGGTACCAGACAGTTTGTTCTCAATCCCACTCATACCCTTTGTTCAGCTGGACCCATTCCCAGTTATGGCATGAGCAGAGGGAACATCATCAGAAGAGACAATCTCTTCTAGTTTTTCATGACTACTGGCACCACAGTCCCAGAGAGTAAGACACAAGGAAGATCAGTTCTAAGTAAGACCTGCTTCAGCTTGCAGTTCTGGTGATCTGTGTCCTCATTCACTGTTGGGAAGAGGCATATTCTATCAAGAATGGAAACTGATCCCCTGATCTTTAACAATGTCTCAGCTTGTGGAAAACCATTCTTTACAGACATACATGATTTGGCTACATTTTCACAAAGACAGCAAAAGACTGTACATACCACACCCATTCTTTGCCAAATTCCAGTTCCCTGCTTCAAAGACCATAAGGGCCAAAGCCTCTCATACAAATGGCTTCCCAGCAAAATACTTGTAGGGTGAAGAACAAAAATATTACGCCCATCCTTATACCCCACAAAATTTCCCTGTGTTGTAGTTTCAAATAATCCAAAATGAAAGAAAAGCACAAAAAGCCAAGTTGCAGACAAAATGGAAGATATTAAACAATTTCAGTCAATATAACTAGACTTTAGCAAAGTGATAATGAAGTGTAAAGGGGGCCATGTAATAACATCAAGCCAGCTTAGCTTCTATTAGTTACTTGAAATAGTAATAGTATTTACTAGGTTGATAATACAAGATTAAAGGGACCATGAGACAGCAGTCACATGCTATCATAATACTCCCTCTTTTAACATTCTATCCATCTGTTTCCACTACTTACTACTCATGTCTCTATTGAAGTTATAACCCAGTTCACTCATAGTGAGGTAAACAGTGTAATAGGACTAGATGCAGTGAGTAGGTTACAAGATAACATTTACTGGATCACAGCCAGGAGTAATATTCCAAACATTCATGTGTTCAGTTTCCAAGTCTGAGATTTTAAGCAAAAGGTCTCCTGCATACTCTTGATTTTCATAGACAATCAGCTTTGTAAGCGCCTAATTATTTTTGGAAAAGAGCCTAAGTCATCTAGCAATAGACTTTTGAAATTGTGACTTTCCATCTCATTATCTGTAGAGAGCCACGCACTTAGAGCACTCATAAAAAATAAAATCACAGTCATTGTTTTTCCTGAGCTGAGCCCCAACCTGACAGATGCAGTTATAAAGAAATTAGTAGAACTAGAAACAAACACTTTAGGAATTGCCAAATAAGCTAAAAATAAGAGCACATGACATGCTGCAGAAGTAAAATATTCTGCCTCAAAACTTGAACAACAGTGACAAGAGGCAGCCTGAGAATTTGAGGGTAAGCCAGAAAAACAACAGTTTTTCGGCACTCACAGTTCAACATAACAAACTGCTCTGTGCTGTGGTCCTTTCGAAATACACAGGGCTGCCTGAAGAGCCACAAGGAGGATTAACTAGGTGGTGTATTGGAAAAAGTGAAGAAATGAGCAAACACATTTCTCAAAGAAGTTCATATAACTGGGAGGATGCAGAGGGATGCTGTATTATTTCTCTTCCTGCTCCTGAAGCAGTGGAGGAGCTTCATTGATCAATTGCTTGCATTGATTGTGATGAGTTTGCATTGCAATATAACTTTACTTGTGCTTTACTCAGACATGACCCACCAGATCATCAAGTCCAATCATTTGTATCAAATGCTAAACCACGCCCCTCAGCACCTTGTCCACCTGTGCCTTAAACACCTCCAGGGAAGGTGAANGCCTTTCTGTCCAAATTTTTGACAAACACCCCTGGACACTTCCTAAACTGTAAAGCATTTGACATTTTACACATAACTTCAAGCAAAAGACCAAATCAGGTAATGCTCTGCTTTTATATTAAGGCCACAGCCTCCCCCAGTTAACATCTGATACTGTTCCCAGTAACGCAACACTCAGACTGTTCTTTGGACTAACCATTCTGCAGATGTGATACACTCTTCTGGGGCCAATGATCTTTCTGTTCTTTTTCAGCTTTCAGCATTCTACACAGAAGCAGCAGTTTAGTAGTTTCCTCATACAAGTTCTTGGAGTAAGTTGTGTCTATTTGTGTCGAAGAGTAACCCTTTAAAGGAGAGTTTCATTAGAATTCAAGATACAGGAACCTTTAATAAGCCCGTCTGAGCAGTACTGTGATGCTTCTGAAATTGCTTCCTCTGCAGGCCTTTTAGTGTTGTGGCAAGTTTTACCTAATACAAATCCCTTCCAGAGAAGTGACTTCTCAGAGTATTCACATGGTTGTCATGATATTTATTATAACCATAGGCACAAACAAGGAGCTATCTCACTGTCCTGGTTTCAGCTTATTGACTTGATTTTGGCTGGCATAGAGGTAATTTTTCTTCTTACTATCTTGCATAGTGCTGTGTTTTGGATATAGTATGGGAATCATGTCGATAACGTACTGATGTTCTTAGTTGTTGCTAAGTAGAGACTATACTACTAAGTTAAGGACTTTTCAGCTCTGCTAGTAAGCAAGTGGACAAGAAGCTGGGAGGAAGCAAAGCCAGCACTGTTGACCCAAACTGGCCAAAGGGATATTCTATACCATATGATACCATATTGAGTATAAGAACTGGCAAGAATTGGCCAGGGGATCACTATCACTGCTTGGGGCTAAGCTGGGCATTAGTCAACAAGTGGCAAAAAATTGCATTGTACATCACTTGGTTTATATATTCTTTTATTATTGTTATTACTATCTTTTTTGAGCTTCCTTTGTTGAGCTATTAAGCTGTCTTTATCTCAGCTCATTAGATTTACTTTTTTTTCCCCCATTCTCTTTCCTATCCCACTTTGAAGTGGAGTTGAATGAGCAGTGACGTGGTGCTAAACTGGTGGCTGGGATTAAACAACACTCACAGAGGTCCTCTTTGTGGCCAGAGGTATGTACAGGTTCTGTTACTCACAGTGCCAATTTGCATACCCAGGCAGGGCTGAAAGTCTTAACGTATAAATTTAAAGCAAAAAGCCTAAATTAGAAATTCTTTTCAGCTTTCTTCCTGTGCTGGTTTGAAAGAAATGACACACAAACCTCAACTACAATTTCAGATAAAGAAGGTTTGCTTTCCAGATACAGTGCATGGATCTTAGATAAATGACCACAAAGACTGTTAAATTTCTAAGAAGAAAAATAACCTATTTATGGATGCAATCTCTTGTGTCTTCCCCTGAAAGCCTGGCAGCCTTTCTCACTGTTTTTTTGTGAACATTCCACAAACAGTTCTTAATGACTGAGGCAAAGATTGGTGAATGACTGGGTTACACTGCAACTTTTTAAAGGTAAGTAGCAGCAGTAAGAGTAGAACATTATTTCCAAAAAATATCACCTAACCCTGAGCCCAGTACAAGTGGAGGTACAGAGTGCGAGTTAGATGGCCAGTGGTCCATACCACACTTGCACTAAAGCTGTTTTACAGGGGTCCAGAGAGCCATTTTACTGCATAATCTGAACATGGGACTTGTGAAGATGACGTAAGTCTCGTGTCAACTGGGCTTGGGCTGTGCCTCATGTGTTTGCAGTATACAGTCACAGCCTGTAATTTGAGACTTCCTGGGCTGGAGGAGGACCAGGGTGCTGCAATGGTATTACCATGGTATCATGTTTGCCAGAAGGTAAGAGGCAGCGCAACCACAACTAAGCTATGTGACTCCTTCTCTGAACCGTGACCTACAGCACTAGCTGTTTTTCCTTGCTAGTGATAGATTATGATGCTTTATGATGGGCAAGTGATAAAGAAAATTGAGGATTGTGGATCTCACAACCTTAAATGCACCATAAACGACCTAACCACAGGGTAATGGGAGAATCACACCAACCTACAAAAATAAGCATTATCTTTTCATATTTATCATCACACAGTGAGTCTTTCACTGTCTTGCCTCTCACACAAGCCATCTAGCTACAGATTGCACAACTTATCTATGACTATATTACACTCATCTGTGCATCAAACACCTCCTACAGAATTACTAAATATTGCTTTGTGGAATAAGATAAAGATTTTTTATAAAACAAATCACTTGGGGTTTATTAAATATTTATTTGTAAATGCTGGTTATTGCTTCCATTGCTTGCCATGTTAGAAGACAAATACCAGAGCAAATCATATTCCTAGTCATGCCCTACTAGGTTAAGGAGATGTATGTGTACTATCCTGTATGAAAATGTGAACTCATGCACATATATATAAGTAAGTGCTTAAAAATACTGTTCTGGCAGATGACAGAGAGATACATAAAATCAATTCCATCACTTTGTGAAAGTCTTGACAAATTTTTTTTACTAATTAGTCTTGACTTTGAGGAGATATAACTCTCAGTGGGTTCTGGAAAATACTGTTGTCCTTTTCACAAGATTCTTGGTGGTTGTGAACCACCAGATATATTGTCTAGACTGGCAAATTCCATGTCTGGGTGCAGTTAGTATAGAGCTGCTTTCATTCTTAAGGTTCCCAAGCAGATTGTAAACTGTTCAGAGGGTTTGCCCCCAGCCCATCACTGAAATATATTCACTACTGTGGTAGAATTCAACAGCTGATTAATGGTTCATGGTTCCCTCTTGTTCCGAAGTAGGGCAGTAATAATCCTTCTGCTGCTGTCTATGGGAAGATTCTTGTGCAGAAAGCCAGGCATGTGCTTAAGTACCTTGTTAAATCACAATCTAAAGGTTTGAACTTTCCCACAGGATGTTCATACTGACTTCACTAGATGCAGATTTGAGCCTTCAGGGAGGAAATAAGTAGGAAGATAAATTGAAAACACAGGGTAAATTTTAGGTAGATGGAATAATATGGTGAAAGCAGAGTGCACACAACTAGTAAAGCATATGATCCAGATGTTCCCTGTATGCTCTAGCTGGGCACGTCAGACACCAGAAAGGGACCAATTTTATTCTTAGAGCAGTTGCTAGTTCCATAGAGGTGAATGCTTGGAGTAGGAAGGTAAGTAAAGAATAACTGTTAAACCTGAGCTAATGAGGGTACCTTGAAAACTTCTTCTAAGCTAATGTGAACTGAACAGTACATAATTCACACTCAATGATTTCCTTGGGACAGGCTTGAAAATTTTTCTCTCTTCAGAGAAACAGGAAAGATATTGCAGAAAGTAACAGTATGCGAGTATGTGAACTTTATTCAAAATGTCCAAAATCCATGCCAGTAAGAAGCATTTGCTAATAGCCTACTTCTGAAGGTCTAATGCAACAGTAACTCCCAGTGGCTGTGGTACCAGGCATGAGCACATAGGGAATAAGTCTCAGACACCTTTCTGATCAGGTCTTAGCTATGTTTTCACCTACGCAATCTTTCTCTTTTTTTTTTTTTCCACTGCACACTGCACTCTCCTCTTGCTTGCTTGTTGACAAGGTAGAAATATAAATGCTTATTTCAGTGTAATGCAGTCCTTTGATAACTAACTGAAGAAACCTACCACAGAAAGACCCACAAGTATTTCTGATTTCCTACACTGTCTTCCCCCCTTCTGTCTTATTCAACTTTTTTGTACTTTCAATTAATGATCTGAGAAGACAGACTACAGAAGCTCTATCAACACGATACTCAGTTCAATGGAAGAGATGAGTTTGAAAATATAGGTTGGGGTTTTTCTTCCTTTATATAGGCAGGACTTTTTGCAATCCCTCTCACACACAGTAACAGTACAAGTTCCTGTCAGCTGTACATGAACAGCTGTTGTTCAAAACAGTTTGATTACTCATCTTTCTCAAAACCTTTTTCCACTGTGAATATCTTAAACCAATTATCACATGATTAATTGATGTGAAATTAAGATGTTAGAGCATAAACTAGTGATTCATACAAACTAATGAGAAATTTACTTATACTCCTTACCAGCAGAATACGCATCAAATTACAAACAATCTTCTTTGAAATTGGCATTCATTATGGTTTGTACATCATCTAGAAGAGGGTTGAAACTGGTTAAAACCCTATGTATAAAGCTAAAAATATCAGTTTAATCAGAAGGAATTGGCAACACTTGCAGATGCTTATGACCACTTCACTGTCAAGTTATAAATGTGAAAGTGAAACAAAAAGAAATTGCTTTTGCTAGGAGGTTCACAGTCCTTCAACTGGGAGAAACTGCTTGAGAAATACTTTGAAGGGTTTAAAAGACACAAATTTTATTAGCCTGGGAGATTTCTAAAGGGCAATTTAAGAAATTATAAATTCTTGGTACTGGAAAACCGGTAACTTTTGCTGCAATATGACATCATTTTATTAAACTTACCCTTCAGGGAAGAACTCAGTAGAAGATAAAAATACCTGCTATGGAGTATCTGCATGCCAACTAGGTATCAAAGGTATTACAGTTACTGGAGATTTAGGATTCAATTCAGTTATTTCATATAGTTTTCTAGTATAATTCTAGATAGCAAATTAGCAAGTCTGATCTCTAGTTACCACTTCTCAAGAGCTCGGTGTCCTGTGTTAAATCATGAAAGACATGGACTTGCTCATGCAGGTCTAGAGGAGGGCTACAAAGATGATCACAGGGCTGGAATTCTTTCCCTGACAGGCTGAGACAGTTTGGGTTGTTTAGCCTAGAGAACAGAAGACCTTGTAGTGGCATTGCAGTACTTAAAGGGGGTCTACAGGAAAGATGAGGAGGGAGTGTGTATCAGGGAGTATACTGATGGGATGAAGGTTAAAGGTTTTAAATTGAAAGACTGTAGAGGAGAGATTAGATTAGATTAGATTAGATATTAAGATTTTTTTTACTGCAAGAGTGATGATACACTAGAAGGGGTTGCCCAAAGTTTTGGATGCCTTGTCCCTAGACTTTTCAGTGTCAGGTTGGATGAAGCTATAAACAGCATGATCTAGTGGAAGGTGTACCTGCCCATGACAGGTGTGTGCAGCTAGATAATCTTTAAGATCCCTTCTAATGTAAACCATTGTATGATTCTATGATTCCAGTCCCATGGAGGTGTCTGGGATTCTGCTCAACATCTCAAACAACATGAGATGCATATGTGCAGGCACAGAGGTGAGCTTCAATCAGCACCACAAAGTGAACCAAATTGACCTATGGAGTCCTGTGACTGTACTGACACCATGGATCGCAGACATCAGCATATGGTGATACCTACATTTATATGGAACTGAATCTCAACTCTAGTTTCTGTGGTTAACAAGGTTCTAGAATAGCCTAGAACCTGTTGTTCCCAGTATCTCTGCTCCTTTAAGTGGATCTGTTTCAATTCAACATCCTAATGACTGCTGTGGCCTTTGCTTTACACATGGAATATTGGCATCAAGGGGTATGTATTTTCAGCCACATTGCACTGTACTTAAACACACTGCCAATCCTCCCTACACATTTCTAAAATGTTGATTTTAGACTTTTCCTGTAAAAGGAGGTAGCTCTGGAGAATGGCAAAGATTACATTTATGAGAAGGGCATGATGAGTCAAATGAGATCAGACACGGAAGAACCTCCAACTGTTTGGTGCAAACTCCCTGAACATCCGTGATACTTGTGAATATTTTAGAACAGCATGTAAAGAGCAAGTTAAGCAAATGCTTTAAAAATTTAAAGACCTACAGGAATCTCTAGGATATGTTTTCTTTTTCTTGTAAGTATCAGTCTATTCCAGGCACTGACTGCTTTGAAACATTGCCACCACAAAGTCAGATGGTAGAGTTCTATCAATATTTCACTGTTGTGGGCACCTTCATTGCTTTTTCCTCTTACTCTTTCTCTGTTGAACTGCATTTCATGGTCAGAAAGAACAGGAGTAAAAAGATTAATAAATGTATTGACAAGCGTGAAAGGAAATTTTCCCTATGCATTACCAGTAGAATTTCTGAAATCATCTGCAACTTGGGAGAGAAGGAGAAAACATCACACCTAAAGAACAAGTCTGTGCCATGATTTCATGAAAAAGTTGTTCCTGAATTTTGGTTTTATACAAACTTCTGAACCCCAAATTTTTCCATGCATCTTAAAATTGAGAAAGGTAATCTAAGAAGATAGAAGGGTACGTACAGATATTTTACTGCAACTCAGTAAGTGTGGATTCACTATTCTTTCCTGAAGTAAATATCTCAACCACACAAAGTCATTCACCTTGAGAGTTTTGAGGTGCCTAAACAAAGTAAGAGACTAAAGGTCATAGACCAGTGGTCCTGAATTTGTTAGATACTTCTCACGTTACTTATCCTAAGGTAAAGATAGGCATTACATTCGGCATTACTACTGTAACTAGTTTTCCTTTTATTCACATCTTTCTTTCTTAGGAGAAAGATTTTCTGTTTTTCAGATATTTCAGCATTTCATTTATTTGCCTGTGAAGGTATGGAAAGACCAGAGGAGGGCAGGCAGAGTCTGGAATGGAGAAAAGCAGCAGCTAGAAAGATATGTTTAAAATATGTCAGAGGAATCAATAATCCAAACCAAAAATAGAAAAGGGAATTCTTTAGTGAATCAGGGAACTCATCTTTGCTTTTCACAGAGGAAGAACCCTGAAGCTGAATGTTGCCCCTTCCTACAGCTACTTCCATTTAACAAACATGAGGCAAAGTGACAGGCAAGTTCTTCACTTCTCCATTTCTCTTTTGCTTCCTCTTATTTGGATTCTGCTTCCAAATGAAATACCTAAAATTTGCCTTCCTTGATTTCTCATCTCCAGGATACAGATTTTATGGTTACATATTGCACTGCTGTGGCAGACACTTCAAAGAATTAATTAGGCAAATAAAACCCTTCTTTCTCATTTTATATATGACAAGACAAGTAGTGGACAAAGAGATTCCTGGGGAAAATGAGGTGGAAAGAAAACTACGCCCATAAGTATTTCTTGCCTTCTCACAGCTCTTCAGAAGAAAGAGAGAAGAAATCCTTCCCTCTTTGCTGGCATATTTTGAACAAAACCCAGAACAACCAGGAAAGAATACCTTTCTCCTGAGGAGCAAAGAACCATTTATCAGAGTGTTTCAGAGGCCACATGGTGGAATGAAGGTGGGACAATGTTTCTTCATCAGCCTATGGAGTCAGATCTTGCTTAATTGAGTTTTGAGGAAAGCAGTCACAGGTCTCACGTGCTCTGGAGAAATATGGAAGCACTGAATAACCAACAACCTCTCTAAATGTAGTGCTACACTCCACTTTCTCTCTAAGGCTGCCATAATCCTTCAAACCGTGACTTACTTTGGTGGTCCTAGGTATTAGGGCTTTCTTACTCTCCAACTATTCAATATTGAGAGAAAATCTGAAAGTGATGATGGAAAAAGTGTGTGGAAAAAGCAGATATATAGTCTTTTGACACATGGTATCCAAAATAAGAATAAGCTACAGAGGGATCTTGAAGACAATCAGTAGAACTTCTTGTTTAGTGAAAGAAATAATTGTTTCTAATTCTTTATTGTTGACAGCAAGTAATGTGAAAAATCAGTTTCCAGAGTCTGGAAAGAGGCAAAAAGAAAGGCCATGGACAGAATCAGTAGAAATACTCATATTTACTAAGTTTTTGTTGGTCCTTATAAATGTTAAGTCGAAAAACAAACAAAACAAAAACATCCTTGTAAGATCTGTCCACCCTCAAAAACCGTATTTTACTCACAAAGGCCTATGTCTCATACACATCCCTTTTACCTAGCAGAAGCCTTGGACAAAGTCTACAAGCAAGTTTAGAAAATGTTGTAGAGGAATGCTACCTTTAGTACATGAGTCTTGTGATAAAAAGAACAACATGCTATAAGAGAGGACTCTGAGAATGTTTAGTATTGTTGCATCTGTTCCGTATTTGATCTTAAACCAGGTTGAAACGTACACCTGAGCTGCTAACAGTGGATAGCAGAAGTAAGAAGATAACTAAACAGTCATGTCTATGTACATTTCACTTCTATAAGAAGGAGGAAAACAATTAAAGCCACTAAGTAAGTCTAATCTCTGTTAGGTGTAGCCATTTAAACATTGCATGCCTGGTGTATGTAGATCATCTGGAACCCCCTTTGTAGTTAATGGGGGAAAACAGAGCTCTGCAGGGAGGCTAATAACAGTGTCACAATACCGTGTCCTCTGTGGACATGAATCACCTTTTCTATGGATGAGGAACTTAGTTGACCTACATACATTCAATCCAACTAATGTGTGTAAAGAAAATCCCACCAATCCTATTCTCAATTAACTGGAGGTATCACGCTTGAGTGTTATAAGTCATCTTCTTCCACATAAAGCTCGGAAATTATGCTCTTATGCTGTCCAGCCTCTAAACCACCTGGCACTTAGAAAAGATCAGACATCATCTCTAAGTTATACCTCCTGCTTTCCCATAAGGGCATCTGAATTACATGCTTTTAAAAGGAACTATAAACACATATAAGCAGTTGAGTTTATTCCTGCAGAAATGAGAAATTAACAGCATCAGGCTAATAACTATGCACAAAACCAATCTCCTGAAAGATGCCATGGTAGAAAACTGTGACACAAGCTGGATTATACAGTCATAAAAACTGAAGAGATTTGTCAAGGGAATATATAAAGCCGGAGTTGTTCCTATTTCTGTTCAATTTAATTTCTTAAGTATGTCTGTTTTTCTTGCTAACGTATGATTCTGTCTCATTAAAAAAATATGGAAAGAAGCATTTCATTTTCTCTCTATCCCTCCATATGCATACTAATATACCAACACTTTAATACATGAATTTCTATTCTGGTAGCTACTGTTGAATTTTCACATGTATTGTTAACAGAGGTGGTAACACTGCCTACACTGGAAGCTTCCCATCACTCCTAATAAATTTTGATTTCCAGTGGTTTAAAATTCCGTCAAAATGTAACTAGTCAAGCTAAAATTTTCCAGACTTGGTTTCTGCCTTAGGCTGAATTTTTAAAGAGAACATCATTCAAAATTCCTTATCATTTTTCAGAAAGACATTCAGGTAAAACTCACTGATTATCCATGTCAGAAAAGCGATAATAAAATCTTACAACTATTCCTGGAATAACACTATGTATACTAGATTTTGTGGTAAGCATTCAAAATTTAACGGGTGCGAAGTGAAATCTGGACTAAGGATGTGTCATATGCCATTTCTATCTCTTAGGTGTAGCTTTTCAAAAAGCCCCTGAGTTTGTCCATGCTCAGACAAGAACTGAGGCAGTTAGTAGCTACATTCTTATAAATTCCTTCTACAGGGGTTGTGTTTTCCTGTCTGCTGCCAGTTCTTTATGCCAGGAAGTCTCTCTGACTTTGAATACGTTGCTATCCATGCTGATTGGTAAGCCTAGGCTTTGTGAAGGAAGATACAGTTCTATTTGAACTGGACACCATTCAGCTCAGCAAGAGCTTAGGAGTTAGATATGGCATTGTACACCAGGACAGGTACCACTCAGACAAAAAGAGACAGCTGCATCCAAAGCTCCACAGCTTGTAAACCTCACACTTACCAGCAAGCGTTTTGTACATCTTCACTGGGAGATTGTGCATTTCAGTATCTATTAGTGCTGCTCAGCAGAAACGATGAGAATCTCATCCAGCAGCTACGAATTTAGCTCAAAAGGTCTGTGTAGTGAATATAAAGACTGCCATTCCTGCAAGGGTGCATGTGCTTGTCGCTCAGTTGCTACCTGATGTAATTTTTGTTTGTTTGGGTTTTTCCTCTCCTTTTTTTGGTTATCAAAAACTAGAAAATTACTCTTTTTCTCCTTCATGCACAGAGTTCTTTTTCAAAGAACCCTGACATTGCAAAGACAAGCACTCAGTTCTTAGAAAACACCAAATAATAAATGCAATGCAGTCAAATGCATATCAAACCCCAGGGCTTTTATGTGTGCTTTTAACTACATTGCTTCAAAATAAAGATCTAACCACCTATGCTGCAAGTCATATACATGTATGACATGGACAAGGTTAGACTTTTAAGTAAGCCTGGTCTTTCTTTATTTTGAATGATTGTAGGCTCTTCTCTTTCTCCTCCCTGTACGACCTAACAAAGAGTTTTGGCTAAATATTCTTCTTCAAATCTCAGTTTTTCTTGTAGATGTGTTTCCAGTGAAAATCATGAGTTTTTGCAAAGTGAGTCCAAGCTATTGATGGATTTACAACAGAGCATAAGCATATTTTGTCATTATTTGGCTAGAAGCATTCAATAAATTGTCATACAGGACAGGGCAGTGGAGAGCTTCTGTTGCTGTACCATACTCATTTCCCCCAACACCAACGTTGTTGATCTTTATCTTTCTTGATGTTCCTTTACCTCACAACAGAAGATCTACACCACTTAATGTGGAACATATTTTAGTCATTATCATGGCCTTAAAGAAGCTTCCTTTAACCATTGTAGCATACTGTACTGGAGTGTTTGCTGATGGAATAAAACAGTGCTCCAGCAACAAGAATAAAGCAATTTGCCTTCTTCAGAGCCTTGGAATGGATTATCAAGGGCTGTAATAAAGTAAATTCAGACTATGACGCAAATTATTACATGTAACAGTGCAAAGAAGGAGGTATGGGGTTTGGATCACCTCCTCCCTTGCAAAAGAATACTTGGTAGTTACGTCTGTGGTGAGAAAATTCAAATCATAGAATAGTTTGAGTTGGAAGGAACCTTAAAGGTCATCTAGTTCAAAGCCCCTGCTATGGGCAGGGACATCCCACTAGATCAAGCTGCCCAAGGCCTCATCCAACCTGGCCTTGAACACCTCCAGGGATGGGGTAGCCACAACTTCCCTGGGCAACCTGTGCCAGTGCCTCACCACTCTCATGGTGAAGAAATTCTTTCTAATGTCTAGTCTAAATCTGCCCCTCTCCAGTTTATACTAGTTCCCCTTCATCCAATCACCACAAGGCTTTGTAAACTGTCCCTCCCCAGCTTTCTTGTAGGCTTTCAGATAGTGGAGGTTTGCTATAAGATCTCCTTGGAGCCTTCTGCAGGCTGAACAAGCCCAAGTCTCTCAGGCTGAGGGAGCTTGGGTTGTTTAGCCTAGAGAAGAGGAGGCTGAGGGGAGGCCTTATAGCCCTCTACACCTACCTGAAAGGAGGTTGTAGAGAGGAGGGTGCTGGACTCTTCTCCCAAGTGACAGGAGACAGGACAAGAGGGAATGGCCTCAAGCTCCACCAGGGGAGGTTCAGACTGGATATCAGGAAAAAACATCACAGAAATGTTCATTGGGCACTGGAACAGGCTGCCCAGGGAGGTGGTTGATTCACCTTCCCTGGAGGTATTTAAAAGACAGGTGGATAAGGTTCTCAGGGACATGGTTTAGCGTTTGATAGGAGTGGTTGAACTTGATGATCCAGGAGATCTTTTCCATAGAGTTTCTATGATTTTATGATGTCCACAGGCCCTCCCAGGGCAGGAGAGAAGTCCCTTCAAGAGGCAGACTTTCTAAAAAGAAGGAAGAAATTGTTATTTAAATAGATTTAAGTTATTTTCAGTGTGGACTTGAAGACTTGGAAATATTTTATTTTCATGAGAACAATATTTGGCCCCAGTATGTTGTACACTATAAAACACAATAAAACGCATCACATCCTCTATCTAAGCTATTTACTTATTTAGCACATGGAAAGTAGACACAGCAATACAAAAATATGTTATTTACATATATAAAAAGCAGCGTAATCCTTTAAACATATTGACTCCTGCCAGAGACAAATGAAGTGGTCCAATTCTTCACTGTTAACTGCCAGTAGTATCCGTCTCCATTCAAGAGATCACACTAAGGCTTTGGGCTACTTTGAGCTAAATAATATTGAGATATTAAGTATAAATATGCACATTACCTCTTGGCCTTGTTTTTCATTTTATGTCTAATGGGACCACTCTTGCATGCAAATCTCAAATAAGGAAATGTTTCTTCTGTATGAAATCTCCTCATGTAATTTTTAAAGTGAAATACAAAAGTACCGTGGGCAGGAGATTTCTGTAACTTATTTGCACATTCCCCTGGAGAGCAATTCCACAATTACTAGCTTAAATGTTTTGTGAGAAAATATGAGGTCTACCTCTTAGAAGAAAACCCATACTTTATTCGGACGGAGAACATCAACATGGCCCACATAAGGTGCACTTTCAAAGCAAACAGAGAGGCATATGGCATATATGGCAATTTTTTCTTCTCATTTAAAACTCCAATTGACTCATCCCTCTTTAGCAGTTTTCTATTACAATAGCACCTTCTAAATAAATTATATTGTTCTGTCATCGTACCATCATTTCTTCTACCAATGTCTGTATGCACTGTTGTTAGTTACAGCTTTTGTAAAAATACTGCAATATTTTTATCATCACCTTTATCTTCTTTTTTCTCACTTTCAGTTCTTTATTTATTGCCTCTAATAGACTTGCAGAGACCAATCCCAGATTGAGGCAGAAGTACTTTTAACATGCTTTTAAAAAAGAAAACAATCCAATACTACTTCACAACAGCATGATTTTAACCACAACCTGAAGTTTACTAGAACCAAAACTACTTCAGCTCATGCGTCAGCATTTTTCTTTA
Source organism: Piaya cayana (assembly GCA_013389865.1). Classification (NCBI taxonomy): domain Eukaryota; kingdom Metazoa; phylum Chordata; class Aves; order Cuculiformes; family Coccyzidae; genus Piaya; species Piaya cayana. The sequence goes on from WAAB01006051.1 coordinate 118,654, forward strand.
TGCTATAAGCAGAGCGAAGGCCTTGGCATTTCAAAAGTAGGTAACCTGTATGATCTTAAAAAATACTAACTGTGTTTATTCTGCATTTTTAGTGTTGCCAGTTCATCCTGAAAATATTATTCATCAATTGACAGGAAAACTGAAGTCCTGAAAGATAATGAAATTGACTTGTTTGTCATCTAAACCTGATTAGAAGTTAAGGGGCAAACAACGTGTTTAGGTTACCCAAAACTTTATGATTGCAACCAATCTGCAGATGGTGGCCACCTGGAACCTAGACATATATATCTTCTTGTCCCTTACTAATGACATTTTAATGATCAAGACACACAATAAGGGAACTGTGAGTGTATCCACCAGTGACAAATTCATCTATTATTAGAGAAGTTCATATTTACTTGCCTTTTTTGTTTTAGTTGGATGTTTCTTCTAAATAACTATCCTCTAACCCATTTCACAGGGGGAAAAAAAAGAATAATGTCATTTAATGTGCGCTATACACACATACCAACAGAAGTGGGAACATAAATGACTTCTTGAAACTGGGCTGCAGTATGTTCAGCATCAACATTTTCACTCTGAGTGGAACATCTTTCTTTGTCTTACCCAGATTTTTAAAGTCTTTCATGAAATGAGTGATAATAAAAATTGTGAACAGCTCATTGACATAGAGGAACTTTTATTTAGCCTTTCATAATAAGCTGTGGCACCAAACATCCTGCAAAAACATTTCCAACATGATCTATATTTTGCTTTCAATGGCCTGGTCTGCAGTCTGTGTACAGGAATAAGTGACTTTTTAAATTTTTTTTCTGCCACATGGGCATATTTCTGCATCACAATCATGGTGCCAATGTCTCTTTGCTACCACCAGTAACATTATTTATAGAACCATAGAATAATTAAGGTTGGAAAAGACCTCTAAGATAACGAAGTCCAACCTTCAGTACAGCACCACTGTGTCCCCAGAGCAATGTACTGAAGTGACACATCTACATGTTTTTTGAATAACTCCAGGGATTGGAGACTCCACCACTTCCCTGGGCAGCCTGTTACACTGCTTCACCACTCTTTCAGTAAAGAAGTTTTTATTAATATCCAATCTAAACCTCCCCTGGCTAATTATTGGTAATCATGACTCTTTTTTTTGTTATCATTCTGTGTGGTTCTGACTAAAGAAAATAAATTCCGGAGGGCTTCACCTGCTTAAGCATGTGTATCTGTAATTTAGTTAAATACATATAGCCAAACATGCTCTGGACTGTACCTTTGTCATATTTAGTTTCCTAGTACTAGAAGCATTCACTGTGAATCTTACAAAATCTTTCTGCTATGATAAAAATAATGTTTTGTTATTGTTTTCAGTAAAGTTCCTAAATTCAAAAGCTGTGTTACAGTAGCAAATGCATATGAAAAAGGAAAAACGGGGCTAGCAGGAAAAACATGCTATAGGACATTGCCTTGAATATATTTTGCCTTCAAAACACCCACATTATCTCCTGCTAACAGTAATGGAAATTTTGCATGCACATCAAGGTATAAATATAGCCAAGCCTTTGTCTGCTTTGATATGTATTTGAATGTAGCTATACATTTATTCCTTCAGCCAATATAAAAACCTCTGATTCTGAGTTTAAATTTATTCATTAATACCTGCAAACAGAGAAAATCAGCATGGAGCCAAGATTAATTTAAAGAAAAACAATCTGATTATATAGTGAAACATGTCAGGTATAAGTAAGAAAATGAAGGTTAATTTTTCTCTCTCTCTCAAGTTGAGATTAGAGGCACTGTCAGAATGATTATCCCATTGAGATCAATTGTTTAGAAAAATTTTTAGATTAAAAATTTATGGTACTATTATAGACCAGATCATTAGTGTCAGAAAGGGTACATGTTATTTTGCGTGGGCAATAATAGAAATAAATGTCCTAGAATATGGAATTTTAGAACAATATGTCTGCAGCTGTGAAGAGTTTTGAGACACATGAAATAAAAAAATAAATAATCCAAAGTAGTTCGTTATCTTTGCATTTAGATGATTGTATTTATTAAGACTAGATTTCCTAATTTATTTCATATTGTATTGTGAATTACTTTAAATTATGAATTTTGAGAATGAAAATATTTTAGATTCACGAAACTGTTATGGACTAATGGCTGGCTGTAGATCATAGACCCACCTCCTCTATGTTAAAATCACAGATAAAAATCGCTATACTCCAATTTGTTTTCTATCTACTATTATTTTACTT
>WAAB01006051.1:121397-138074 GCA_013389865.1 Piaya cayana
GATGTTTCTTCTAAATAACTATCCTCTAACCCATTTCACAGGCGGAAAAAAAAAGAATAATGTCATTTAATGTGCGCTATACACACATACCAACAGAAGTGGGAACATAAATGACTTCTTGAAACTGGGCTGCAGTATGTTCAGCATCAACATTTTCACTCTGAGTGGAACATCTTTCTTTGTCTTACCCAGATTTTTAAAGTCTTTCATGAAATGAGTGATAATAAAAATTGTGAACAGCTCATTGACATAGAGGAACTTTTATTTAGCCTTTCATAATAAGCTGTGGCACCAAACATCCTGCAAAAACATTTCCAACATGATCTATATTTTGCTTTCAATGGCCTGGTCTGCAGTCTGTGTACAGGAATAAGTGACTTTTTAAATTTTTTTTCTGCCACATGGGCATATTTCTGCATCACAATCATGGTGCCAATGTCTCTTTGCTACCACCAGTAACATTATTTATAGAACCATAGAATAATTAAGGTTGGAAAAGACCTCTAAGATAACGAAGTCCAACCTTCAGTACAGCACCACTGTGTCCCCAGAGCAATGTACTGAAGTGACACATCTACATGTTTTTTGAATAACTCCAGGGATTGGAGACTCTACCACTTCCCTGGGCAGCCTGTTACACTGCTTCACCACTCTTTCAGTAAAGAAGTTTTTATTAATATCCAGTCTAAACCTCCCCTGGCTAATTATTGGTAATCATGACTCTTTTTTTTGTTATCATTCTGTGTGGTTCTGACTAAAGAAAATAAATTCCGGAGGGCTTCACCTGCTTAAGCATGTGTATCTGTAATTTAGTTAAATACATATAGCCAAACATGCTCTGGACTGTACCTTTGTCATATTTAGTTTCCTAGTACTAGAAGCATTCACTGTGAATCTTACAAAATCTTTCTGCTATGATAAAAATAATGTTTTGTTATTGTTTTCAGTAAAGTTCCTAAATTCAAAAGCTGTGTTACAGTAGCAAATGCATATGAAAAAGGAAAAACGGGGCTAGCAGGAAAAACATGCTACAGGACATTGCCTTGAATATATTTTGCCTTCAAAACACCCACATTATCTCCTGCTAACAGTAATGGAAATTTTGCATGCACATCAAGGTATAAATATAGCCAAGCCTTTGTCTGCTTTGATATGTATTTGAATGTAGCTATACATTTATTCCTTCAGCCAATATAAAAACCTCTGATTCTGAGTTTAAATTTATTCATTAATACCTGCAAACAGAGAAAATCAGCATGGAGCCAAGATTAATTTAAAGAAAAACAATCTGATTATATAGTGAAACATGTCAGGTATAAGTAAGAAAATGAAGGTTAATTTTTCTCTCTCTCTCAAGTTGAGATTAGAGGCACTGTCAGAATGATTATCCCATTGAGATCAATTGTTTAGAAAAATTTTTAGATTAAAAATTTATGGTACTATTATAGACCAGATCATTAGTGTCAGAAAGGGTACATGTTATTTTGCGTGGGCAATAATAGAAATAAATGTCCTAGAATATGGAATTTTAGAACAATATGTCTGCAGCTGTGAAGAGTTTTGAGACACATGAAATAAAAAAATAAATAATCCAAAGTAGTTTGTTATCTTTTCATTTAGATGATTTTATTTATTAAGACTAGATTTCCTAATTTATTTCATATTGTATTGTGAATTACTTTAAATTATGAATTTTGAGAATGAAAATATTTTATATTCACGAAACTGTTATGGACTAATGGCTGGCTGTAGATCATAGACCCACCTCCTCTATGTTAAAATCACAGATAAAAATCGCTATACTCCAATTTGTTTTCTATCTACTATTATTTTACTTCATTTTTATTTATTTTACTTTCACCTAAATGCTCCAAAAACTTGCTATATTTTACCTAGTTTCCACTAAAACTATGAGTAGCCTGTTTTGTGAAAACAAGGTATCATTAAGTAATCCTGGTTAACTCACTCCATAGAAGTGAGTAATGAATCCTAGCTTTCTTTATATTAAGCTTTGATATAGGAGGGAAAATATCTCCCAGCTAAAAAGACGAAAAAGTAAGGGTTACCTCAAATTCAGGTCACCTCCAGAGGAATAAATTTAGAAATAAATAACAATGAAACAAAAATTACAGACAGATATGCAGCACAAATCAGTAATAGTCAACATACAGATGTTACGGAGTGGTTTCAAACTTTATATCTATAACTTTGTGCTTGGAATCTCTTTGGATTTGAGGAATTACAATATATTGCAGTTACTACTGTAAACTGTAGATGTTAAGATGTTGCTTGCAAATACTTGGGGGGTTTAAACAAAAAAGGAGGATTCTTTTCCTAGTTCCAACAACTAATCCAACCTTAAAAAAACCTTGCTAGATAAAAAAGCAAGTCTAAAAAGTAAACACTTTGATTTTAGCCAGAGCTTCTAGAAGGTTAAATTTCATCAAACCTACTTCTTTTATTACTGTGCTAATGACATATCCTCGTGTTATAGGCATGCAATAAATGTTGAAACACTGAAACTGATCAACTCTGCTATCATCAAAGAACTCAAATGTTTCTTTTTATGTCAGGAAATGATATAATCTCTCTTAGAACTCTCACATGGCAAACTGACCCAATTCAAATACAATAACAATGTTCTTGAACTTTGGATGGTTTCTGCTGATAGCAAATTTCCATATTTGATAGCTCTGGTGCTATTTATGCTAGGCTCTCCAGCCCTACCTAGTTTATAGTTCTTTAAATAACCAACAAATTAAAATTGCACAAGAATGACATTTGAACCTGTTGCAAAGTATCAAACCCATCCTCCCCAAACACTAATGGATGAGATCATGGTTAGATCACAAGACCGAGTATGTTTATTATAAAGATCAAGCTGATTTGACAAGATTTGACTTAAAGCTTCCTTCAGGCCCTGGTTTCTTTGAATTCAATGCAGGTTTTATGTATATGTCCACTGTGACTTTTCTTCCAGTTTGATTCCCATCTGCTTTCTCCCTTCTCATTCTAGTTCAAGTGTGAACAAAATACTTGGGCTGCATCACTTTGTTTCATCTGGTTTCATAAAAGGAAAATTGTCATGGAATTTAATGCAATCCTCCAATTAGACTGATTAATTTAATAATGAATCTGAAGTTCTTTTGAAAGGTGATGTGGACAGAAGGCTGAACCTGCAAAGACAATTCAGTTTTTCATAGGAAGCCGAAGAAGCTTTAAAAAACCCCACATAATTGTTGTGATTAATAAAAGACTGACAAGTTATTTTTGTCCAGACAAAATACGGGTTCAGAAACAATTTGCAAATTCTCTAGATAATCAGTATTCCTCAGTGAATAAATAAATGTTTGAAGAATTTCATTCAGGTACTTGGCTGACTTTGAAACAAAAGTAAATTAACCAGCTTCAAAACCCAACTTTAAAAGTGCTGTAATCATATACCTCACCTTCACTTCACCATGCAGAAGTCAGTTGTAATGTTACAAAATAACTAAAATCCAGTCATCCAGTCCATTCTCTTTGGACTGGAGGAAGGGACTTCTCATCAGCAGAGTGTCAAAACACAGGCTTGGTTTCATTGACCTATAGCAAAGACGATAGTTCCACTGTTATTTGATTTCTGTGAAGTGTAACTGACTGCAAAAATCTAAGCACTGAAACATTAATGTTTAACAGCAGTTCTTTCTTACTATGGTCACCGTGTATAACAACCACCACAGAATACTCAGCTGCCAAAATTGACTAAATACACACTACACACTTAATTTTTCCTAGAGCAAAATTAACTAGAAAAATTGAGTCTTTTCCTCTACTCCTGAGGTGATCAGAATTAGTTGAGAAAGCTCATTCTTTCTCCAGATCCCACTTTATAGAATAGACGAGTATGGACTGTAAGTACGAACAGCCAGGGTACATATCAGCAGAAAGTGGTTATCACTAGGAAAGCTGACTCAGGGCTCTATGATCTGCTTTGATACATAATATCTGCAAGACTAATTGTGTCATCTTCTAAGTATCAAGCACTACATTGACTGTCTCTTTTCAAATTAAACCCAAATCAGAAGAAGTATGAAAAGTCATCAGTCAAAATCCTACTAAAATAAACCACTACCTTTGTGCACAGGTCTCCCCCTACTTGTGACCTTCTAAGGAAATGAATGAAACTACACTCATCAGAAGGAAGGAATACTAGGCTATGTACATACGAAAGAAACAATATGTCTAAGATTTGTCCACAGCTAAACTAGAGGATTCCTACCAGTAAAGATCTGATGCATAAATTATGGGACATATGTATGCTCAAAAGAAAAAGCATGTAGAGATTTTAAAGTGAACAGGCAACTGTGATTCATCATAAGTTTCTCAATTCATGTGCCCTGAACGAAGCGATACGATACAAATGGCAAAGAGGCCTCTATGAAGATAACTAAATTGATGAAAACCTTATCGCTTTGACCTGAACATTAATATTAAGAATGAAAAGTGGAGAATATTGGCATTTTTTACCTGAATTCAAGTCAGGTCCCCAGACTCTTTAACACCTGAAACAATATTGTCTGAGTGAACTTAGTTTTTTCAGTGACAGTAAGAATTATCTTCTTTTACTCTTAAGCCTTTAAATTCTTTGTATTCCCTCCTTTTACCGTTGTTTTTTTGATATTCACACTAATGTGTAATAACCACTTCAACATCTGACATGCTCAAGACCAAAATATTTGAGTAGGTATCATGTATAGTCAGAAGAACAAGTCTCATCTTGCTTGACATAAAGAAAAAGCCACACATCTAAGAAACTAGATATCCAGGTCAAATATAATTCTTCCAAAGTAACTTATAACTACAAAAGTAGTTAAAAATGGAGGTGTGTGTCACGAAATGACATATCACAGGTCAAAATCAGTCAAATAACAATGAGCTTTGAAAAAAACCCAAATAATAACCATCAAAATGGGTAAAATTATTCACTGGAATTACTTCTGCACTATGGCTGGCAGTGAAAACTGAGCAACTCAAAATATAAATAAGAACTTGCTTCTTGGTAGGTCTTAAGAGCTAAAACCACCTGTTAACTAAGCTTACAAGAGATAAATTACAGCTGATAGTTAATAGGCAAGTTTTAAAGTAATTTATAAAGAATTAATCAGTGAAACAAGCTGCTTTTGTCCTAGAAGTCAACATTTCTACTGATCCAAGGAATTTGCATGCAAAACCAGTGTTCTCAATGACTGGCTACCATGCTTCATTTATTCCATTGCAGACTATGAGGTCTTAGCTTATATTCTCCAAAATACACATGCAGAAGTGCAAACACATTATTGCACATACCAAATGGGCTGTTACAAGTTCAATCACTTGTTGGCATAAAAACAGTCACTTTGAGCACAAAACAAATCACAGTTCCTCTGTAATTACTTTGGAATATTCATAAACACATATCTGGCATGTAGAAATGAATTTGAAAAAGCTGCTTTGAATATCTTTGCCCCATAGATGCACAAAATCTACTATTAAGGTACATGATACTTGTTCCCCATCAGTTGCCTGCTTAGGAAAATTTTGGTCATATGAAGAAATTTACAGAGCTCCTCAATGCTAGACCAGGATCAATACATCAAACAAGTGTAGAAGATAAAAGATATTACAGATTCCTGCACAATATATTTGGACAGATACATCTCATCAACATCTTTATCAACATCTTTATCAATGACCTGGATGAAGGCACTGAGTGCATCCTTAGCAAGTTTGCAGATGACACTAAGCTGGGTGGCAGTGTCGATCTACTCTGCAAAAGGATCTGAAGAGGCTGGACCACTGAGACCAATGGCATGAGGTTTAACAAGGCCAAATGTCAGGTCCTGCACTTGGGGCACAACAACCCTATGCAGAGCTACAGACTAGGAAAAGTCTGNCTGAGAGAGCTGGGTTTGTGTAGCCTAGAGAAGTGGAGGCTGAGAGGAGACCTTGTTGCCCTCTACAACTAACTGAAAGGAAGTTGTAGGGAGGAGGGTGATGGCCTCTTCTCCCAAGTGACAGGAGATAGGAGAAGGCAGAATGGCCTCAAGCTGCACCCAGAGAGGTTTAGACTGGATATCAGGAAAAAAAATTTCACAGAAAGGGTCATTGGGCATTGGAACAATGTGCCCAAGGAGGTGGTTGAGCCAGCATCCCTGGAGGCGTTTAAAGGACAGGTGGATGAGGTGCTCAGGGACATGGTTTAGTGGCAGATAGGAATGGCTGTACTCAATGATCCAAGAGTTCTTTTCCAACCTGGTGATTCTATGATTCTATGATTTAGTTAGAAATAAATCATTTAGTAAATAACCTACAATAAACTTGCAAGTACAGAGAGCTTACACTAGAATATACAACACAATGTCAGTCTAGGTTACAATAAATTCATATGAATATTTTCTTGATTTGAAGGTGCAGCAATTCACACTCCCCGAGTTCCACCTGAAGAGTTTTGACTTAACAGAATTTTCCAGGTGAAAATCAGTCAAAACTAACAAAGTTCACCTGTGGTCTCTCTTCAGCCTACTGTTATGAAATGACCAGCTGCACTTAAACAGTATTGAAAAATGAATAAATATTTCCAAGAACTATATGTAAATGTCTCCATTCTCTGTTTCTCATGTGAAGTACTAATAAGATCCAAACATCTCACGCAAATCATTATCACTGTTACAATGACAAGTGCATTCAAATCTAAAAACAAAAATGAAAGTAAATAAACATCAAATAAACTACTCATAAAGGCAGGAAGGAAGCGGACAATTTTAGAGATGCAATCAACATCATAGACAGAATTTTTTTATTGGAAAAGAAAGGAAGAAATTAAGAGTGATCTATCAGAGTTTCCTTGCACTGAGACTTTTACTTGGACAGTATAATGAGCTGCATATTTGGGACTGAAAATGCAGTAGGCTACATTCAGAGCTGTTTCCCTGCTTCCCAAAAAAAAAGATGTTGAAACACATATTGTCATCCATGACTTCAGAAAGCAGCAGTCTGAGAAATACTGCAATGAATCGGACATGAGGAAGCAAATAATCTCGCCCTGAATTTTCTGTACAAGTAAACTGACAACACAAGTCTCATAGTAATTCTGAAGGTTCTGGGGCCTCATGGAAAGTCTTAATAGAAAAACTTTTGACCCCAGGCAAGCTTATTTGCAGACTTTACAATTATATACTTCTGCAGAGGCAAATAATGTCATGAAAACCCCTATACTTTTGGGTTTGTTGTCATGAGATCATGCAAAAAATTGTCTCTATGAAGGGCAAGAACGGTTTATGTCAAAATGAGCATGTTGATACAGTGGGTAAAGTTGTGTAGGCAATTAAATCATATCAGTCATCCAAACATCATATTTACCATAGCCACAGGAACATAGATTTGAGAAAAAACAAGAGCAAGACTCCATGTGTTCTCATGTAGGGATCTTTCCTTGCTGCCCTCTTTCCCTGCAGGCTTAGACAATTAGAAACAGCTTCAGTCTGACCCTGTTGTGTCTGTATTGAGGAAGCTGAAGCTTTTATCTGACTTTACTCTGATTCTTCTCCCTGGTACATGGTGAAAGCACATAATTAAAGCTTGACACCTTCTCTTCATCAGTCATTTAAAGTGGTGAAGCTTTTAGTAGTGGACTTTTGTGTGATGCATGTTTTTTTTCTTAATAATCCCCTTAAGCCACAACCCCATGGCCTATTCATTGCTAGCTCCATGCAGTACAATGGAAGAAAGAGGCCTCAGTTTTAACCAAGTGCCAACTGATGTAACCAAATGAAGGAGGGAGTCGGCAGTGTGACCCCGAGCGGACTCCTATGGTTGCCTCTAACATTTAGCGAGTTGTCTGGATCTTCTCTCAGCAGAGTAAACTAGCTAATAGTATACATAAAACCTAATCTAGATATATTCATGATCCCAAATAATTTGAGTTCCAGTCCTCTGACTAATCCTGCCTGTTTTCAGAAATGTCATAACTGTTACTTATCCTTGGAATTTCTTTTGCTGTGAAGCAAGGAGTTCCTTCCAGAACAAAGCCTAAGCGTGTCTTTGGGTCTCAACAGTTCACAGGAAGGACTCTACCTGAATGACACTGAATAAGTTTGGCTGCTTCTTCTCTGGGTTGTCCTCTAGACTGTCCCAGAAAGCTCTGCGTGTTCATTTCAGGTCTAATGCAGCACCTCAGGGCATACAATGTGTACCCTCACTAGCATGTCATAAAAACAGCACTCTGGTTGACTCCAGAATCCAGTTAAAATGTTCCTTACAATTTGAATGGAAATAACATCACAAAAGATAGTAAATGAGAATGTAAGAACAAAATTAACAAAGCAAACAAACAAACAAAAAAACCCCTACTGGCCATAATAACTTAGATTAGCATTTTATCTCTTGCAGGAGCTCTGGGAGATACTATATAATGAGCACACCTGGACCCTATGGGACATTCACTTCATGCTCTTTCAGCTTCTGCAGTCACCCAGTCAGGGATATTAGAGGCTATATTCTTACTGGATTGTATCTGTTAATTAACCTGCTATCCATGAATTTAACTAACTTCATTCTGAAGCTGCCAGTGCTGTCTATTTCAATAGCTCTCTGTCCAGAAGGGCACCACTTTCTTTCATCTGTTCAAATCAATTGTACGCTTACTTTAATGAGTTTCTCTGTGGTTCTAGTATTGTGGAAGGTTATGAAAAAAAGTTCTACATTTAGCTTATCCACCCATTTATGATTCTGTAGAACTACACCATACCCCTCTCCAGAGCCTTGTCCTTTCAAACTGAAGCACCTCAGATCTTCAAATCTCACTGGCAGCTGCTCCATCCATTGGTTATTGTAGTTACCAACACATCCCGTCTATAACACTTAACCTGCTGATGGGAACTCGGTGCTGAAGCAAATGTATTTTGCAGTGTTGCATTTATCTACAAATTCTACAGCTTTCCATTATCTCAGGAAAAGCTCGTATTTTGGTACTATTGCAGTCTGTTCCATGAAACATAGCACCTGAGCAGGGGTGGTCGGTGTCAGAGAACACAATGAGAATATCTGTATGGTTAGCATGAATATTTAGAAATACTAAGAGAGAGCTTAGGCTGGAATGTATTTGAATATCTCTGAATTCCTTGAGACACAATCAAGAGCAGCTCATCTCACATTATTTTCATTGTTATGAAACTGTTTTGACTTTGCTAGCTTTATCTTCAAACATATACTGGTGTAAATGACAGAGGATTCTGACCCAAGGCTTTCAACTTCCTGTGGTTTGGCAAAATTACTTGATAGCTGCTGGAAATAGAGGCTCAAGGAATGCTTCCCAGTTTGTATACTTCCCTTTGTCAGATTCTGTAAGGGAAACAAAACCTCTGAGATTTAGAGAAGATATTTTTACTGCCGTACTTTTCTCCTGCATCACCTGTCAACAGAGAGAATTAGACAGAAACACTACTGTGGTGATCTGCAAGACAGCTTCCTGGAAAAACACAAGTAAATTACTAAGATATAAGTGCTGTCAACATGTCAGCATTACATATAGGCAAAATTACCTGCCCTTAAGAGTTGAGACCTAATTGAAAGCATAGATTTTTCCAGGGTGACAGAGGCATATCCAGGGAGCTATAATGGGTCTAAGCAGAGAAGGTAAATTCAACAAAAAGCAGGGCATGGCTTTGAGAGAAAAAGGAAGCTTTAGTTTTCAGTCTGCTGGAAGTCTTTGGGTGGGATTGGATGTAATTCCCCTCTAAATCTGATTTCATCACTTCTTCCTAGCACTGTGTTGTTCTTTAATCTGAAGTAATAATTAGAAAAATACATATACAAATGGCTATGTTGTAAAATGTAGTAAAATACATGAATTACATCTATGCATTTTTAAGACTACTTAAAAAAATGGAAAAAAAGAAAACATTACTCTTTCTTCAACTCCTAAAGAGAAAATCCAGGATTTTTGATTCAAGTGCTACTTAACCACAGCAGAGATTGGCCTTCAGAACAGTCTTTCTAAATTTGTAACTTCTCATCTTGACCCATCATAACAACCCTTATCATTGTCACCACCAGAACAAGTAGTTTTGTCATTATCTGTAACCATAGCAGCAGCAGCAGGAGTAAGCAATTGAGTTTTCTGGATTAAATGTTTCCATTATCAGTTAGCACTAAGTATTAAAATGTTGCCAGGAGAAAAAAAAACCCAAAACTTGGGAAAGGAGGGCAGATTTAGATTTTTTTATAGCTGCCATGGCTCAGTGACAGGTGTCTCTCTGCCTTCCAAAAACACAACAGTGCAGATAGAAACAATGTATAAATCTGGTTAATGTTTTACTACCTCTGTTGCAGTAACCAAACTAAAAAACATATACATTCAACATTTTCTCACAGAAGGCCTAAAATATTGACTAATCTTTAAAATCCATTTGTACAGCATTCTTACCCGCAGCCTATCATCTTCCACCAGGAATGATTTATAGAAAGCATCTCTAATTAGGCAAAAAGTATATTATCAAATCACTTTGGAAAAATGTTGTAGATAAAGGAGGTAACAGAAGATTAACCATCTCAATTAACCATTAACCAATATCATCACTTATTAGTCACATATGCCTCCTGTATCACAGTGACAGGGCCTTCTTACAGACACAGAAGTTGCTCCTTCAGTTATGCTACACTTGTGTCAGCAGATCTACCTGAAGTCGATCTTTCTTATCGTCACACATTTAAATATATCCATTTCTTCCAACAGATAAAGACATGCAGCTCTTGTTGAATGCCATTCTTGTATCTTATCATTATGATTTCTCAGATACTTCTTGAGTGTCCAAATAACACCAGCTGTAGAGGCCACTGCATTGGCACAGTCCATTGGTCCCTCCAGATGTTGTGTTTCTGACACAGAAGAGGACTGGGGAGAAAGTTCTGGACTGGGAAAGTATATTGCAAGAATGGTCCCACTGTGGGTACTTAGTAATAATACCCACAGGTGTGTTCTCATTTGGTCTCAAGATCTTTTCTCCATATATGGCCTCTGATGTGGATGATATACTCAAGTCAGAGTCATAAATTAGTCCTTGCATTATGTCTGATTATTATATATATGTAATTTGTGCAGTTGAGAGCATTCACAGTATAAAGTATATCTCATTAATTTTGGAATTTTTTCTGACATCGTCATATTATGTGTCCACCACCTTCTTCACAGTGGAACAGAATCATGTCTTCCCAAAATGTCACTCTGTGGTTCTCAGAAGGAGGGGATTTTGACTTTCACTAGTCTGGTTTGCATTTACATCCTGTGTGGCCATATTTCAAATTGAAAACATATGACACAGCTATTCCACGGCTGAGAATATTTCATCCTCTGTCTAAACTATGTCCCATTCCTCAAAGTTCAAACATAAACTTACAGCTAATCTGCCAACCTTTCCACTATAACAAAGGCAATATTTTATCTACATAGCTCTTCCTGTTCCAACTAGTAAAGTATCGTTACTTATTTACATTAGGACAAACGTCAGTGCTGAGGTTAAAGTTATCTCATAGGTATTCACAAATGAGTAGGACTTTATGTAACTGAAACCTGAAGGCAGTCTCAAGAAATAGACATCCGAGTCTGGATAAACTGCTGGCAATCCCCCAAAGTAACTAGGGAAAACCCATGACTGCAAAAGAATATGGAAAGCAGAGGGAGAAGGTAGCATAATATATGACACTAATGAGCAGGTGATTAACATAGAGCATTCTTCTGCTTCTCTTCAAACAAGGTAGACGACACTTTAAACTTAGCTGTCCTTCTAACAAAAGGTTTATCAGACTAAACAGGATGTTCTTTCACTTCCTCTTGCCTCCACAACCGCTGCACTTTTGAAAAAGGAGCTGTCCAGCAAGAACATGAAATCGTAACAAAAATAATCAAATAAACATCAGAAGGAACCAGGGAAATCTTTAAGCCATTTGCAGACAATATCAAGAGAAGACAAGTCAACATAAGATTATTGCTTTTCCAGAAGAGGTATCTGTATCACAAACCTACCTGCTAAAGATGAATTGAAGCTGTCCTCCATTTCCCACTGAGAAAACTCACATTAGTAATTTTTTTCAAACTGCAACAGATATATCAGAGAATTTTAAGTCGTGTCGGACGTTGTTTGTTGCCTGAGTGATGATGAAAGGAGCCGCAAAGTTGGTGACTCACTATGGTACATCTGTGGACACCAAACAGCAATTATGTTACTCATTGGATTCTAATTGCTTGTTCATTGTCGTTTTAAAGAAACAGAAGATGAAAAGGCCCAGTATATGTTTATATTAAGGGATGAATTGACATTCCTTAATTAAAGTTAAGACAGGGGAGATATATCTCACTACAGTGTAGACTTCTATATCTAAATTTCTGGCCATGAGCTCTCTTCATAGTCAATAGAGGGAATTTCAATAAACACAAAAGACACTGAGGTGCAATTCCTCTTATCTTAAAGCAGACAGTAGATTTTGGTCACATGAATCACACTCTAAACTCTATTGACTGTATTGGAGCTGACTATAATAGGTTAACTAGCTCAGACACAAACTTACTGGATATCAAAAGGCAATTTCAGTGGGCAATGTGCACTGCCAGAGGCTTTTCTAAGGAATAAGATGGCTAAAAAGATTAAGGAAAGAGTCAAAGCAAAAGAAATATTGAGATAGGAAGTATATATCTTGTTATCTGCTGTTGAATATTTTATTTGGATTGTTTTCATTTTACCAACCCTTCCTTGGCAGGACTTTATGGCTAAGGACTGTGTTCTAACAGGTAAATCAGATGTGAGTGAACATTTCTAAGATATGGGATGAAAGGCATAGTCAGATAGAGACCAGTCTGAAAGACCCTAAAGGTTTCCAGAGCATGTTAACCCACCTAAAACAGTATGTGCAGTACTGGAAATGAACACTAGTATAAACTCCTGATGTTAATATATTTTTTTTCAACATTCACACCATAGTAATTCCTTTCTTTTCATTTGATTAACCACAAAGGACAATATTTTCATGCCTGAAACAAGGTCATATTTTAACTCTACGATTTTATGATATTTACAAGGCAGTTGGAATTAGACAAGATCGTCACTAGAGCTTCATTCTAGCATTCCATCAGATAGACAACAAATTATCTGTGTTGATTAAGTTCACCTTGACAAAGAGGTCAATATCTGAGGCATCATCTGCTGACAAATTAATACCCACAGACTTCAAGGGGAATATTTGTTACTAATTAACTTCAACTTGCTTCTAGGACAGGAAGTTAGAGGCTTTACTTTGGTGTTGGTTTTCAGATCAGGCACCTAAATTTCACTCACTTCTGAAAGAGACAAGCATGCAGAAGTCACAGTGTTACTGCAGTGCTTTCCCTGGCATATGAATCATGGGTTTGCGACTGTTAAAAAAAACCAGCTGTATGGATTTCTTGAACCACTAGCACAGCCAGTCTAAAATAATACTCACCCACTCTTACTGGAAATAAAGGTAAATAAACAGTCATGGAATTCAAAACATTTATTCATCATGTACCTGAAATAAGTTAGATAATTCCCCTGAACCTTGTTACATTCATTTAACCAAACACTAAGAGAGTTACTAATGGATTACAAGATCTTAATGTGGAAAAAAAAATAGTTACATGTTCCACCTTCAGCAGAGAGGTAAAAAGAATATTCACATGCATATGCATGTGTATGTACGTACGCTCACTCATACAGTTTTTTTTTCCCCCAGAAAATATTTTATTTAGACTGAGAGCGAGCACCTGAGCCACACTACAGAAGTATCGTTAGGCATATTCATGTTCCTTTGAAGGGCCACAATATTTTCTGATTGTCTCTACTAGAAGAAGGAATCATTCTTGAGAATGAGAGGAAACTAGGAAATAGTTTTAGGGGTGGATTAGTCTTAAATATTATGATGCTGAAAAATGCATTTTATAATTGTTATAAAATTGCATAAACCTGTACACATACTGAGAGCAAGAAACTTGACTTCCTTTCCATGCTGATTTCTCAGCCCACAAGTAATTTCCTTAGCTATAACAGTATATCATAGAACTCCATTGTACATGTCTATTAGAACAGAACATGGGATAACTTTAAAGTTGGTGCCATCATGGTGTTGTATATTGGTAGCTGATTGCTCTCACCAACTTGTAAGATGCATTCAGTAACTTCCCAGCCTGGATTTTTATTAGTTTAATTTCTATGTGGGAATCTACCAGTCATTTGCAACCAGAACAAAAAGTGAATACATTTCTGTGTTGTTTATTTAAGCTGGTATCTGGACACTAGTTGGATTTCAAGTCATTCTTATATCTGATTTCATTGCTGGCCTGAAAGAGATTCAAGAAGCTCAAGGGAAATGACTGAAATTAGAGGAAGTCATTGGATCAGACAGGATTACAGAGGCCTAGGACTCATTCAATTGCCATTATTGCCTACTACTTTGACCCACATAGTGTGCATAGAGGATGGTTTCAAAGCACTGTAAAAAAATCTGGCTTCTGCGATATTCTTGGATTGTTTCCAGCAACAAGTATTAGAAGCTCCCCATGATCTTTCCTCTGGGCAATATTCAGCTAAACGACTATCTGCTCTCAGCTCCGCTGACGTAAATCCAAGGCAATGTCACTAAACATAGAGGAGGAAATTCAGTTCTGTTTCTTCATCTCTGTTGACTTCAGAGGACTTGTACCTGTAAGTCAGGGTATAGGTCAGGCACTCCCACTCTTTTCAGATTTACACTAGGATCACTGAATTCAAATTTGGCCCTTAGCCATGTAATCACTTGAAAACCATCCTAACCAGAGAAATTAGATCGGGTTGTTTGTATTGCTTCAGATAATTGTCCTTCCTTGATAAAACTTATCTTCATACCAGTCATATGTATTTCCTTATAATGTGTGGACTGACAAAGGTATTCAATCAGAAGTCAATATAAAGAATATTTTTTTTGTAAAATAATGAAGATTGAAAAATATAAAATACTCAGGACAAAAACTAAAAAGAGAAGGTTTAACACAGCTGACATCTAGGCAAGTACATAAACAAATACCTTGCTCAGTCATGATCTCTTCGTAGAAAACAGCGTCAATAATGATTTTAATACATGTAGAAAACACACAAAGGAGTGATAGGCAAGAGAACCCGTAGACAGCATATCTGAAGGTGAAAGCAATGTAGTAATAATAGTGTCTCTAAATTCAGTGCCAAATTTCCCCCAGACTTCAGGGGAAGAAGGTTGTCTGCACCATTCTTGATGATCACAGACAGTCCACAACTCATTTTTTCATTATGTCCTCCAGCATGGTAATGACAACATCTAAAGCCTTTTAATATTTTCTTTAAGGTTGTATAAGCTTACTAATATTTTTATGGAGTTTGGAGAAGTAGCAGTTAATTTTACCACTTTCAGATAATCTGTCACATAGAGAAAATATTACAAATCTGTATTAAAAATGGGTGGATATATACATTAAACAACAAAGAAATCCATGATCCCTTTGCTTTCATGTGAATCAGCCTCAGGAATTTACCCACTCTGGTATAAAGGTAAGAATCACATAGATCATCACGTTAAAGGGAAAAAATATCTTTGTGTGACAGGTTTTGTTACTGCAGTTCATATGCAAGCATGTTTGATCTGTTACTCCATTTAATTTCCAATTTACATTTGCCAGGAATGTACTCACTATGTTCAGAAACTGTTCTCTCTTGCCCTCTTAGAAACATGTGACTCATTTCCTTTCCATGGTGACATCTCTTATCAAAAGTGTAAGCAGAAATAACATATTTATCTTGCATCATCAGTGATTTGCATACAGCTGTTAATCATTTAACCCTAAAAATCTATACCAAAATTTTCAAAATATTCATCAGCTTCAGTGGAATTTTTCGCCCTTTTAACATCTTTAAAGATCAGGCCAATTTGGGGAACTGGATCACTGACAGAAGAGACTAAGTTTGGGTTCCAGTTCTTAAAGGTTGGCCTTCATTAATCTTTACAAGAAAAAGAAATCAGGAGAAAACAATAAAAGCACATTTTGGTCAAGAACTGCCTGTGGCATCGGTTAGGTAATGAGAGACATTGTCAACAGACCACTAACATGACCTCATGTAATTTCAGTTTAGCTGATTGGCACGATAGTTTTGATGATCACTTGCTGAAAGCTTGCCACATTACCCGTGTGCTATGCTGTCCTGTACACAAGATGCACAAGTATTTCTCAGGCTTGCCTTCAAAGAAGTAAAAAAATAAAGAAGTTACAAATTGCCTGTAAAAGGCTCAGTGCAATAAATGTGATCTGTGATTGCTTGGTCCCAGGCAATGGTTACATCCCTGCCATGGACAAGGGGACACAAGGAGACTCTGGAGAAGTCCTTTGCCCTACAAAGAACGAAATAACATGATGTAGCAATAAAACTGCTGTTAATATCCCAATCAAGAGTCATCCATGAAGTCCTTTCCTATCCAACCTTTCTACTGTGCTGACGATCATAGTTTTTCTGGTTTCCCTTTCAATTGTAAGGGAATTCAGAGAGAAATAAATCAAGCAAAAACTTCTCAGATTAGTTTTTCCTGTGTACACGAGAATGTAATGGGTATGTAATGGGTATGAGGGAGGAAGGTTCACATTGGAAACTG
>WAAB01006052.1:8230-76467 GCA_013389865.1 Piaya cayana
GCACAACAACCCTATGCAGAGCTACAGACTGGGAGAGGTCTGTCTAGAAAGCTGCCAGGAGGAGAAGAACCTGGGGATGTTGGTTGACAGCTGTCTGAACATGAGCCAGCAGTGTGCCCAGGTGGCCAAGAAGGCCAATGGCATCCTGGTTTGTATCAGAAACGGTGTGACCAGCAGGTCCAGGGAGGTTATTCTCCCTCTGTACTCGGCACTGGTGAGACCGCTCCTCAAATCCTGTGTTCAGTTCTGGGCCCCTCACCACAAGAAGGATGTTGAGGCTCTGGAGCGAGTGCAGAGAAGAGCAACAAAGCTGGTGAAGGGGCTGGAGAACAGGTTTTACAAGGAACAGCTGAGAGAGTCAGGGTTGTTTAGCCTGGAGAAGAGGAGGCTGAGAGGAGACCTCATTGCTCTCTACAACTACCTGAAAGGAGGTTGTAGAGAGGAGGGTGCTGGTCTCTTCTCCCAAGTGACAGGGGACAGGACAAGAGGGAATGACCTCAAGCTCCGCCAGGGGAGATTTAGGCTAGAGAGTAGGAGGAAGTTTTTTATGGAAAGGGTCATTAGGCATTGGAATATGCTGCCCAGGGAGGTGGTTGATTCGCCTTCCCTGGGGGTGTTTTACAGCCTCCTATTTGATTTACTGGTGTAAATCATATCAAATGCCCATCTATGTATGTTTATTGATTCTTTTCTTGGAGAAACTTTCCCTTCGCTGGCAGCATAGATGGTGAAGACCAGGACTAGGGTGCTAGAGGGGGGTGTCCTGTGGGCCTGTCAGTGGCTGAAGTGTCACCTGCTGCACATATGAGCAGGAACTCATGCCAGCTTTTCTCAAAATTAAGGCACTTTTATGTATATTCATGGACTTATATTTTCCCTGTTAATGGTAGATGATTTACAAGAGTACAGAGGCTGCTCCCCAGCAGGTGATTTAAATGCTGCATGACCTTGATTTTTGCAGTGTCATTTAACCTTTGAATTACATTTACTTTTGTGGCTTTCAAGTCAACTACAGTGTTCTTTATATAATAGAACCTGTGTTCCTCAACTGTAAGACTCTGAGATGTCTAACACTTCCACTCAGACAGATCTGGTAAGCAAGGAGACTTCAGTACAGCAACAAATTGCAGGGAGTGCCCAGAACCTTGCCCTAGTGAAAAGGTAAGAACCTACAAAAGATGTGCACAGCCTGATGATCTGTTACATCAGGTGGTCAAACTGCAGGAAACAAAAGGCTGCTCAGTTTAGAGAAGCTGAGATGGAGATATGTGGCTTCAGAATCACATTCCTGTGGTGGACACCACTGAGGATAAAGCACCTTGGACCTTGTTGACCCACAAAAGCAGGACTCCACTCCAGTCTCCACCAACAGATAAGAGATAAGCTGCCTTCCAGGACCTAAGATCAGAGACAGCGCCAAGAGGTGCCACAGCTTGTCAAGAGGACAGGCTACTTACTTACCATTACTCTTCAACGTGGGCATGAGTGACATTGCAAGCCAGAACCTGGGCAGAATCAAGGAGGGCTATAAAGCCCTGGGGGTGCAAGTGGAAAATAGTGGTGCCCAGGTTATCTTGTCCTCCATTTTACAAGCTGGAGGGAAGAGGGCAGTCAGAAATAGATATATAAAGTATATAAACTCATGACTATGTGGTTGATGCCATCATGAGGGTTTTGACTTTTAGAACAATGGGACATTTTCAGATACCTACAACCTGTTAGGGAGGGATGGAATCCACCTGTCTAGAAGACACTAGGGAATCTCTGGCAGCAGACTGGCCAGCTTGGTGAGGCAGGCTTTAAACTGAAGGACTCAGAGGGTTGGAGTCCAAAATGGTTCATGGCTCACACCATCACATCCTACTGGGAAATAAGTCAAGCCAACCAGAGTAGCAGCAAATGTTCCTTAGCTGCCTCCCATGACAAAAAACAGGAGGGAAACCATCTCAAAGGTGTGCATGGCTACAGTGGATCCTTTTGCACTCCTCTGGGGAGACCTGCATGCACAATTACTCCTCTGAAATGCCTGCGCACCAATCAATGCACCATGGGGAATAAACAGGAAGAACTAGAGATCTGTGTGTGATCACAGGGTTATGATCTCATTGCAATTACAGAGACAAGGTATGATAACTCACATGACTAAAAATCTGTCAAAGATGGCTTTGTGCTTTTTAGAAAAGGCAGGCCAGCAAGATGAATAGGTAGAGCCCTGTTTTGGCTTCCTAACTCCTGTAACTTATTTTCTCTGGTTTTGGCTACTCTTATTTCCTATTCCTCCACAAAACCAGCTCCTATCTATCACTCCTATGAAAAAAAAAATGAGCTGTATGAAGATTAATGAGACCTCTGCCAGAAGTCCCACTGCTGCGACTGTAGACCTTGTCTCTCATAAGTTTAAGCAGTAAATATACTACTTAAAGCTGGAATAGCATAAGCAAAACTGCTTCTGGCCAAGTGTTGGTAACGTGGCTTTAATTCAAACTTTGGGAATGCCATGACCAATATTACAAGGACTTACAGCTCCTAAGATCTTTAATGAAGTGGTTGCTAAAAAGACATACTGTAAACCTCTCAAAGTGCTTATGTGATTTCCCAGTGTTAAAATAACTGGTGCTTTAAAAGTTATCTGTGGAAAGATGACTCTGGGAATTACTGACCTGTCACCCTCACCTCTGTGGCCTGGGAAGATCATGGAACAGATCCTCCTAGGAACTATGCTAAAGTACGTGGAGGTCAGGGAGGTGATTGGTGGCAACCAGCACAGCTTGACCAGAGGCAATCCCTGCCTGACCAACCTAGTGGCTTACTGTGATGGGGTAACCACAGCAGTGAACACGGGAAAACCAACTGATGTGATCTATCTGGACTTCTGTAAAGCCTTTGACACAGTCCCCCACAACATCCTTCTCTCTAAATTGGAGAGATATGGATTTGATGGGTGGACTGTTGGGTGGATAAGAAATGGTTTGCATGGTGGTATTCAGACAGTAGTGGTCAATGACTTGAAGTCCAGATGGAGGTGCATGACAAGTGGTGTCCCTCAGGGGTCCATAGTGGAACAAGTGCTGTTTAATATCTTCATCAGTTTTATAGACTGAGATTGAGTGCACCTTCAGCAAGTTCACAGATGACACCAAGCTGAGTGGTGCAGTTGCCACATAGAAAGGATGGGACGTCATCAGAATAGGTATAAGATTTCCAGGGAATTTTATCCATATGTATGTAAGTGGGAAATCTATTCGGACCCCAGCTTTTGTCTCATTGCACACAATTGATGGGGATCATTGACCCATGTTGCCCAGGCCTGATGAAGGATGCTTGCTTTCTATAACTCAAAACCAAATCTTTGAGAGTTTTATTTGTTGGCATTTTTGGTATCATAAGGGCACTTAAAGTACCAAGAGGTGGTACTGGGAGAATCAAGGAAAGAAACATTGCTTAAACACTGCAGTTTTACTCAGTGCAGATTTTAACTCTGCAACATAAACCACTGTGAGCCACGTCCAATAATTCCTGTGCAGTGGAGGGGTGAAAAGGTGGGCTGACGTGATCATGAGATGGATTCCAGCTTCTCGTCAGTGTATGAAGCGTGCAGGGTGCAGGACTCAAACTCATGATCTGCACTTCCAGCTGGTTCCAGCTGCTCCTGCCAGACAGAGCCGCACACAACCTCTCCTCAGCTGTCACAAGGACTTGGATTACTTTTGTCCATCCTCATTTCCAAGCACCCCTCTACATGCAACAAGTCTCTCCTGTTAAAAGCGCCTTCAATTTTAGACATCATGATTAACTTCTGCCAGCCCATGGAAGGCGTCTCTGTAACACCACAAAGCTGAGACCATGTCCAGAGGTACCATCCAAGAAAGATTTTTATTTTAAAAAAAGCAATACAAATTTGGAACAGCAGCTCCACGCTTTTGGAATTAAGTTAACATTTTTAACAGGGGAAATATAAAGTAACCAGGGAAACAAAACAGAAAGAGAAGGCTCATCCTCAACTTCTGGTCACTGCACATTCGCAAGAACTCCTGCTCCTGGCCTCTGCTGCAGCTGATGTTATATTGAGACTGTGGTCTACTCTGTCCACACCTTGAGGTCCTTGAAGAGCATCTTGCCTCTCCTGCCTCAAGTTCCTTTCAAGCTCTGCTGAAAGTTTGTGGGGACTTCACTGCACTGGGGCTCCAGCCAGCACTGTCTAAAACAGCAGTTTTAGAGCAAGCCATGTTCGGAAGTCAGGGGATGCTTGGGATAGCCTGCCTGATCCCAGCATGCAGATGAGACAGGGGAAGGTGGTCTATGCAGCAGTGTTGTCCTGCCAGTCTGACTTTATGAAGTCACGCTTTTTACTGCCCCATTTCAACTAATTAAATGTGTTCTGTGTGTGCTCCTTGGAAAGCTTCAGTATTGTTCTTGTTGGCTGCTCTACTGCCTTCTTCTCTGTTATTTTACTTTATTTGGCATAAGCCAAGCTGTCATAATCTGAAGCTGAAGGTGTTTCCAAGTCTTTTTTTCCAACAATTGTCTCACTAGGGATCCAGCACCTCTCTTGTAAGGTAAGTAACCAATTTGACTCCAGGATTTAATATATACTCTCACCTCACCTTGACACAGGTCTTTCTGCCATGACCATGCTCTTTGTACCTCCACATTACTTCCCCATCAACCCCTGTCCTCCCACCTACTGCACTATGTCACAAGCTATGTAACAAGCATGCCTGTTCCTTAGACTCACAGGATTTGTGCAGAAGCAGACAAATAATCCCACTGGCTTTATTTGCGTGTAGTCTGCTGGCAGCATTTCCCAAAAGTTTGTCCAGAAAGCCTCTGCTGCCCCTGGCCATCCATCCATCTTGCTCTGGTGTTCTTCTTTGTACATGGCTATCAGCCTCCCTGTGTGACTGAAAGTGCTGCCAACTAACCTCCTGATCTCCCCAAGTTTATCCAGATAAGATAAGGACAAGAGTTGGTTTCAAGGTCTTAAGTCCACAGTTCTATTTTCTCATTTGGCACCTTCTCAAGTGACAGGAAGGCTCCCAGTTTTTCAGTGTAACCCCTGTTGTGAGTGTAAGTACACCGGCACAAAGCACAGCTGTGTGGGTGATAGTACCTTGCCGGTGTGCACCAGACATGACCAGGCAAGAACAGGGCTGCTCCTTCTCCCCATCTGCTTCATCCTGTCAGATAGATATGTCCCATGCCAGGCTCACTGCATGGGAAGGTGCATCAGCAAGATGCATCAGATGGGAGCTGCCTCAGATCCTCAGCTGCTGACCATCCAAGTTGTCTTTCTTCAAACTAGCTGCACTACTTGTACTACCTTGACTTGTCATGAGGCTGCCTTTGATGGAAAGGAGCACACCAGATTTCCCACTCCTGCCTCAGAAGCAGTGCCGAAAGTCCTACTCATATTTCTTTGGTAAAATGAGGGTAGACTGGGCTTTTGATCATCAAAGCTTTCCTTTTTGGAAGGAGGAGGAGCTGTCTAGTCACAGGTTCATTGATTCACTGCCCAACAGGAATGTTTGCTTGGGCAGAGCTAAGCCGCACCTCTGATGACTGTAACAGGCAGTGCGCGCGCTCTCTCTCTTTTGATATACTATCAGTTCGGTTTATCAGAGTATCAACACAGCCTCCCCACTCCAGGACTCATTCCTTCTCACTAGCTCTCCCTGCATAGCGGGCAGGGGCTGCGTGGGAGCTGAGCTTACCTCCTATTTCAAGGAATCTTAACAGCCAGCTTTAAGCTACTTATTTACTTTTTTTGGTCTGTGCAGGAAGTCTGAGCTAAAAAAAGGCAAGACAGAAGTATAATTACTCTGGCACGCCTGCATTCTTGCTCCAGGCTCAGGCAGGGAGGGACTCATTCTTGTCAGAGCCAGGAAGAGAATCTGATCCCTGGAGATCATTGCCACAAACGCGTGTAACTGAAACCTGCAGCCATGCTGAAACAGATATTATCAGACATGTACATTGATCCTGACCTGCTGGCAGAACTCAGCGAGGAGCAGAAGCAGATCCTCTTCTTCAAGATGAGGCAGGAACAGATCAGACGGTGGGAGGAAAGAGAAGCTGCTGAAGAGAAGACTTCACCAAAGAAGCCACTGCCAAAAAAAGGTAAGTCTCTGCCTGCCGGCTGCTTCCCTCTCTGGTACAGATCTGGCCAAGTCAACTGTTCCCAAGAAACAGGAGGTAATATGTCTTCAGAGTAATTTCTTCTCCCAGTCACATAGTCATATTTCCATATCTTGAGCAAACCCATTTGCAATGGGGTAGTTTTGGCCAGACAGGTAATGGTTTTAATCTCCGGACCAGATACTCTGTCCTTGCTCAACAGTCCTAGGTGGGAAGACAGGCCTTACTTGCTCCTAGGAGATGCATCTCATTAAGTTCCCCACTAAATGAGGCCTCTGAGTCCATCTACAAAATAACCATGGATTTGGACACCTGTCCTGAGGCACTAGATCTGCATGGGAGTTCCCATTGTGCCTTTTTATCTGAAGTCCTCTTGCCAGGACTGCCCAGCATGCCAGCCACTAGGAAGATAGGGGTTTTTTCTCCACCTCTCTTCCACGTGCTCTGTTTGCAGGCAGTTTACCCTTGTACATTTTAGGGAAGGCAGTGCTATGAAATTAAATCAAGAAAGGAAAGAGTGATGAGTCTTCTCCATTGCCCCCAGACTCAGAAATGTCTCCATCACTGGCCTGGCTTCAGTACTGTGAAATCAAATGGGAGGTGTGCACTGTGTCCCAGCCGAACTTTCCCCATGTACAGCTGGTTTTGGAGAGGCTCTGCCATCGGCAATAGCACAGCAGGTGCGAGACAGGCCCTGCATGGGGCCACAGAGGAAACAGGATTTGCCAAAGAGCTGCTTCTTTTCCAGCCAACAGGAAGTCAGTGACATGGAAGCTCGGTGCTGACAATGATGTCTGGGTCTGGGTGATGGGCGAGCATCCTTCAGATAAACCATACGCAGCCATCTGTGAAGGGATCCAGGCACAAAGAGCAAAGGGATTAGAGAAAGAGCAAGGCAAGGAGAGCAGGTAAGCACTCTTCAGCTGGAGGACTTGGTGGGCAGACACGGAGAAGTTGTTATTTCTAGGGACCCAGAGGTTGGGGTCTTCTCTGTAGAGGCTATGGTTACCACTGTCATACTCAGCTTGCAGGAAAAAGGTGCAGGCAAAAGCTGTCTTTCTGTGAGTACACACAGTGCTGGCAGAGACCAGCTCCAGCCTGAGTCTCTCCCTGACTCATTAAGCCTCCTGTGTTATGGCTCCTGTGTGGCACCTTCTGCCAACCACAGGAAATGCTAACTCTGTCATTGCAGCAGGTGATGAGTTTGGGTTGCACTGATTCACCGGTGGCTGTCCATATACAGCAAGATGACAGTAACTCGCCATAAGTCATTAATTTAATTATTCCACCTGCCTGATCTGGAGATATGATAGCTGCCTGCATACGCATCGCTTCATCATCGCACTGCTTTGCTCACATGCAGCTTCCTCACAAGATGCTCAAAGAGCAGAAAGTGACTCCCTTGGGTTCCTAAGTCCTATCTCTCTTGCATTTTAGAGAGACTGACTCTTCTGTAACACGGTCTCTATATCCACAACAAGGAGTCATGGGTGAGACAGATCTTCACAAGAATAAAAAAAGCACTTTGGAGGAAAAGAAGGAAGGTGGGAGAAAAACTGCTGCTGCTACAACAGGGAAAAGCCAGGAGCTCACAAAGGTAGTTTTCTACCTTTTCTCCATAACTATCAGAAACATGTGCTTTGAGATCTAGGAAGCACAGAAAATCCTGGTTGCTGTAAATAGAAATTTGAAGAAGAAAAAAATGTTTTCTTCTGCAGTCAGAAGAAGCTGTGCTGTTACATTCTTCTTTAGGACTCAGGAGGTCTGAGTGCTATTCTCAGCTGGGATAGATCTGCTCTGTACTGATGGATAAGTTACTCTGGTTTCACTTGCTTCCATTGTCCATGGGTAAAACAAGGGTCACAGTACTTTTCCTCCTGTTCTGTGGCTGGCTTGGAAGGCTTCTGGGACAAGACCAGGGAGTTTTTCCTCCTGTTCTGTACATGCAAGGCCATAGCCCTCGGACAAATCATCTGCTTGTGTAAATGAACAAGTGAAAATAACTTTGCCAGAATCTTTTGACATGCATGTTTAGGTTCTCTTTTTTTGTTTAGTGTTCTAAAATGGTTAGAAAATAGCTTATGACCTTGAGAACACAGGACAACTCCAAATGCAGCAACTGCAGTGCCTGCTTTGCTGCAGTGTTTTGTTACAGAAATATTTTTCTCCAACAATAAAAGCATTTCTAATTTTTAACTGGCAAACAAAAGCCATTTGCAGAGGACTGAGAAAAAGATGAGTTAAATTAACCACAAATGCAACTGAAGTTGAACAGAAGGAACAGAACACCCTGTCAGTTTAATGGGAACAGTCCAATCTCATTCAGCATAGTTTTCATTCAACTTTTTTCTGCTAAATTGTATGAGCATATATTCTTTTATTTTGCAGCCACTCCATATTTCAGTATAAAAAGCACAATAGCTGAAGGTTGGGTTTTGGCAAAGCATCTCTCCTGCTGCTACCAAAATACTGAAGGGAATTTGGAGTGGCTGTTCCATTTATCAAAAGCCTCTGAGTCACACAGCTTTTTTCTTAGCGCTGTTTGCTGAAGTTGAGCAACTGTGTGGGAGAATTTTTTTCTTTTCAACGGAAGCTGTTAGTCATAGCCAACAAAAAAAAATTGCAAACAAACCTCCAAACACAAAATCCCACCACCAAAAGAAATCTAAACCTCTTTCGAAGACTTATGCATGGAAATAGAGGGGCACTGTGTATTTTACTTTTGTTTTCTGTCATTATATTGTTAGTAATTTCTCCCAGGTTTCTGTGTCTTTTGCTATTAGAAAGAGGGATCCGGACCAAAGAACCCTCTTCCATTTTGTAGGTCCAGAGAGGGGTTTTTTCTCACCTCCGTCATTCAAGTGCTTTCTCTGAGGTCTGCCATTTAACCTGAGAGGTCTGGGTGTTGTGCTTTGTCTGCTGGTGGGGACATGGGGATTATCTAAGAAAGAAAGCTGCTTCATACACATTTGAAGTCCCTAGCTTCCTGTCAAGGAGAGGGGTATTGTAAAACTATGTTCATATTAAATATTAGCCAAGTATATAATGGAGACAAAACAAAGCGTGTCCTTGGTAAGAAGCACAGTTAACTCATTGCTCACTGTGCTATGGGAGGTAGTTTGGGTCCAACAGGGAGGTGGGTGGGTGTTTGCTCAAAGACAAGTCTAGCTGTTTGTCTTCAAAGGCAGGTCTCAGCTAATGAGAGCTGCCAGTGTAGCTAGACTGGTTTGCAGGGAAGAGCAAACATGAGATACAGAGCAAGCTGGGTCAGTTTGACAACGGGGGGTTTGCAGCACCCAAGCCACAAGAGTGAACAAGCACAGGCAGGTAAAGCCATGGACAGCAGGTTCTGCTAGGGCTTGCTTTAGAGGAAGGGAGGGAATGGACTCCCTGGGAGCATCGCTTTGCGAATCTAAGCATGTTTTTGAGAATCCCTCAAATCTAAGCATGCTTATGAGGACACCCCTGAGTTCTCTTCCTGTGGCACATTAAGCCTCATATGATAAAACCCCCAATGTCTGTCACAGAAGGCTTGCAAACTTTGTTAACATAAATGCCACATCACTCAAAAAAAGAGCAGTGGTCCTAATGCCACATTTATTTTTCACTGCTTTTTCCTCTGCCTAGAGGGAAACCAGGGATGTTCACCAGATGCTAGCAGACTGCCATGTGAGGAAACGTAGCCTCCAACAGGTAAGCAGCAACGTAGGATACTCCTGAAACATTGAGTGGGGCCCAGGCTTTATCCTAGAGTCACCGTCAGCCTCAGAGCCTTATATGACACAAAACCAGCCTCAACTCTGTGGACCAGTTTTATCCTGAATTTCCAAGCTCCTCATGTATGGTGTGATGATGTGGAGATGACACAAAGCAAGCCAGGCAGGCAGGCAGGAGAGCAGCAGATGGAGATGTTCCTGATGATTTCTAGTAGATTGTTTTCCAGTATTTCCTCTGTTGTTACCTGTACTAAAGACACAGTGTCTGTCTGCTGCTGGAATTGAAGGCATTCACAGTAAAGAATGGAGTTCCTAGGATTTCAAGGCTAGCTACAATAAGTAGGGTTAAGACTAGCCTGTGACAAAGTTGAACATACCTTTTCTTCCATAGATGAAGGAAGCACAGAGGAGAAATTCAGAAGAGACTGCAGCCCCCCAGGAGGCAATACCACAGAGCTGCCCCAGCTCAGAGAGCCAAAGGACGCTGCAGAAATTGGATGAGAATGAGCCTGAATGGCAGGAATCCCGTAAGATCTTAGGATGACTTTTTCCTATGGGGTCTGTGAAATCCTAGGGCTCTGTGGGATCGTCTCAGCCTTTCTGTGGCCACACTGGAACTGAATAATCAGCTGGTGGGTGGAGAGTACTGCTAAGAAATACAGCACTGCATTATGAGAAATAATTCTGAGTCCACACAGCATTGAGACTAGAGATGAGCAGGGAAATGGAAAATGTTTACTACAGACACTATATTAAAACAGGCCACAAATAGGAACTACATGAGTGAGTTAATTTTAAACTAGAAGCTGGTCTTTTGTAGGACTTCACAGTAACCATTGCTCTTGAGGACAAGGACAATGGGTGACAGGGACTAACTAAAAAGGGCCTCCCTGTCACCTAATCACAATCCCACCCAAGCAGATCTGTGCTGCGCTGTCTCATGTAAGGAATCCCAGCAACAGGAAGAAAAATGACAAACAGTATGAGACTTGCAGTAGCATCCATCATTGCTGCCAAACAATTCCTCAAGGAGAACCTGATGCATTTTTTCCCCAGTTCCTCCCCTGCTGCTCAGTAGATGGCAATGCTGTACCATGGTTTCCACTTCAGGCCAGGGCTTTTATTTTTCTTACTAATAAAAAATTAAGAAGTTTATTACAAAAGCAAGAAAAGAGCTAACCAACTCAGATCAACCAGTTACTCCTACGGGCTCCAGGATGTTCTGGACCTAGATGATCAAGACAGTTTTACAGCAAAAAACACACTCAGCTTTCCGTAATGGTTTCAGCAAGACTCCCTCCCATCCTCAAAAAATGATCAGCACTTTCATATCCTTCAAAGGATTGATTCAGGGTCATTTTAACACCTTCACTTCCCCCCCCACCCCTGCCCAGCTCACATGAAAGGCACTACAGAAATCTGTCTGAAGCAGGAGTCAGCATCCAAACCAAAACCAAGTAGTCATAAAATACAAAATGACCTGGTGCCCAGAAAGAACGCATATTTTTAATTTTTGAAGGAATAAGAACGGGATCCTGTTAAGTAGAAGATGCCCAAAAGTGATGTGGCAATGTGGCAAATGGCCTCACAATTGCGTGCATCTTTCAGCTTGTGAAATGGATTATTCTTCCACTTCATCAAGCAGGAAGGTGGCCAAAGGGCAGCAAGCCTGAAACTTGCCTGCTTGTTCGCTCCTGTAGGACTCCTTTTTTGTTCCAGTGCGGAAATCCAAGGCAGCAGATGAGAAGAGACGCTCCCTTGCACGTCAAGCCAGGGATGACTACAGGAGGCTTTCACTGCAGGGCATGCGCAGAGGGAAGCAGGCAGACATTTCCAAGGGTGCCACAGCAGGAGATCAACGACCACTCCAATACCCACCTCTCCCTCCCAAGCCTAAACTTCTACCTCCTGCGAATGGGAGAGTGATTAGGTAAGGAAATCCCTGTGTACTGTGGAAGGGAGAAGGGTTGAGATTCTTCTCCTCCAGTATGGGATAGTTGAGATGTGAACCATTAGCTCCTCTTCTCATGTGTAAGAGACACCCCACGGGGACACCCCATGGGGAAAAATACTTCCAGTATCTTATATTCCAGCCAAAGATGTGATGAGGCTTATTTGTTCACTCCCAGAGGGCAACAGGCTTACTTAGTGGAGTGTGGTAAGACCTAGAGCGCATACATCCTCTATGCTAGGTGTCCACTGAAAACCATAAAATATTGCTGACAGCTGCAGTAGTGTAAGCCTTCTTTTTAAGGCTATTCCTAAACTCCTGAGCAAAAGGTAAGTCCTGCCAATGACTTAAAAGCCTTTGTTTGACTTTCATGCATAAACCACTGTCTTCTCTAACAGGAAAGAAGCAATCAGGAGGACGATCTCCAGTTCCACCGAAGAAAGCATCATCAAGTGGTTTAAAGAAGAGCAATTCCCTCTCCGAGCTGGCTATGAGAAAACCACAGACACAATAGCACCTTGGTTCCACGGTTAGTCCTGAGCATTTCTGCCCCAACCTAGCTCTTTAAAGAGTTGGTTCTGCTAACGTGGTTGCTGCCATAGACTGGTCCCAGGAGCTTTTTGAAGGTGGTTAGATTTTCCAGTTTAAATACCTGTGAATGTAGTTCAAATTCCTTTAGCGTTATGACAAAGGGCAAACTAAAAAATTAGAACAGAGGCCAGATCTTCAAAATACCCTGTTCCTCTGTGCCACCCCTGCCTCCCTGTGCTGGATGTATGGTTACCCTGCTAACTGTTTGGACCAGAGTGAGAGAGAGATTTTGGCACACCTCATCCCACTTACCCTTGGCTCCGGGTCACTGTCCCTGCATATATGCTTTTCATCCATCAGCTTTCCATCCAATTTCTAATGGGTAATCATGTTCACATCCATGTTCCTTGCTTTGGAAACCCCTTTGGTACCAGACTACAGCAATGAAAGCGTTGTTGTATTTTAACTGGGCTGTCAGTGCTCACGTGACTTTCTGACAGGACCTATGACCACTCTGCATAGCCCAGCTATACAGGAATCAGCATTCAACACACTGTGATGCTGTTCTCTTGTAACACAGAAACTGTACTTTGGAGCCCTGCATATTTATCGTTTGTTATCAACCAAGTCAGGAACAGTTAGCATAAAGCATACTTAGCACATGACCACAGCCTATTTCTAGCAATGGTAATACTGCTCTTCCCAGGCTACTGGGCAAGAAAACAGTGCAAGGCATAGAAATGCCATGGATTGGTTTTGGAGTGGTAAAGCAGATTTCCTGTGACAACTGTTCCATCCAGTCTTACACAAATGCTTTTCTCCCTTCCGTTTTGTGTTTTTATTTTGAACAGGTATCCTAACCTATAAGAAAGCAGAGGACCTTCTGAATAAAACAGTACCAGGGAGTTTTCTGGTCCGGGTCAGTGAGAAAATCAAAGGCTATGTGCTCTCGTATCGGTCTGTGGAAGGATGTAAACACTTCCTCATTGATGCCTCCAGTGATTCCTACAGCTTCCTTGGAGTGGACCAGCTACAACACTCAACACTGGCTGACCTTGTAGACTACCACAAGGTGAAAACCTAGCAATGCATTCATTAACTCTTTGCTTAATTGCCTCTGGGCACTTCAAAACAAGAAAGAATAGAATAAGTTGTTTAAAAATTAGGTAGCTACACCCATTTTTGCTGCCATAGGGTACCCTGTGTGGTGCTCCCAAATGTTATACCACCCTGATGGACACATTTTATGTGACCTAACACATCTCAGACATCTTAGAACTGACTCACTCCCCCTCAAGAGCACAGGACACCTTGCACACAGGGCTAAAGTTACGTACACACTATTTAGTAGGAAATGCTGATAAGAGGTGACAGCATACTGACACAGATTCCTTTATTTTTTTGATTCTGTCCGTGGTTGTGGGGTCTCAGCAGGCTGAGTAAGCAGAAAATCCTGCTTACCTCCAGTTTAAGCAAGAAAAAGGACAAGGTACCTTACAATCTCAAAGCAGGCAAGCTGTGATACTGAGCAAAGATAAAAAAAGAAGGAAGGAAGGGGGCTAGTAGATTCTTGCAACAGTAACCGCAGTGGTTACTAGTACTGACTGCAGCTGCATGGGCTTCAAGGAAGACCAGATGGATTGTTTTATTTCTTTACTGTAAGATCTGCCCAGGGACAGAGCAATCGTTTTGCCTAAAGATTCATTTAAATTCCATGTTTCTTGTAAATAAGTGTGCAGCCTAATACAGACATGGCTAAACAAAATTGAACATGAGGAAAATATCTACATTCATTTGCTATATGGAAGCTGCCTGGGCTACCTAAACTTGCTTCTTGCACAGGCTTCACAGTTCAGGCTGAAACTGTTGAAAGCAGGAGCTAAATGGCTGCGTTGGTACCAGAGCCAGAGGATTCAACGCCTGGCTGTGTATATCTATATCAAAGATACAGCCATGACCACAGTCCAAAAAGAATCCTACAGAACCCTTGCACTACAGCAGGCATGGACAGGGTGAACCCCTGAACCTGCTGAAGTCCTCTAGTAGGTTCTGCTTATCACCCACTGGGTGACCAGTAAAGAAGGCACGTTCCCACCATGCATCTGCCGTGAGGGTAGAGAACGAGAGGGGAAGCAGAGGTGTACTATTAGGGAATTCCCTTGTTAGAACAGGGTTTGCCTGAGTTGAGGGCATTTGCTCACTCCAGGATCCACCCTTGTCCCTCCCACAAATGCAGCAAGGAGCACAGTCCACAACCACCCCGTCCTGTATACCGGCTTGCTGCACAGTCCCCGCTCCAGCACTTCCTAGGCAGGGCAGCAGCATTTCACAACATAGAACCTGCAGATGCCTGCAAGATCAGCACAGCTGTTTCCAAGAACTGTCAGAGTCTTGTTGCTGGGTTATTGTGCTGAGCACAGACATTGCTTTCTGAAGACAAAGGTTAGCCACGTGGGTCTTTCCCTGAGTTTCCCAGGGCACACTGTAACAGAAGCAGGGAGGCTGCTCTCCTCGCCATGATGTTGTGATAGGTAGGGTCTGTTTGAAAGATGGTGTTTAATCATATCCTACATCAACAGGATGAACCCATCACTTCCCTGGGGAAGGAGCTGTTGCTTTACCCATGTGGCCAAGAGGACCAAGAACCAGATTACATCTCTCTGTTTGAGTGAACCTCCCGGTCTTGCTGTGCAAGCCCCATGCTTGTATTCACAAAGACTGAACTTCAAACTAGAGCTGCTGCTGCTTAACCGGAGTGGTTGCCATAAGTGCCTCTATTTTATATCCTTTGCAACAAAGTAGAGGATAAGTACTATCATGGGTGTCTCATATCAACTGAGTTGGCCAGGGAGATGTGTGCCATCTGGGAAATAGATTAGTATCTACAGTTGAATGCGATCATACCCTCCTGAAGGCACAAAACAATGTGGAGAGGTGAATCAGTCTTGATACACTAATTTGCATAATGTGAAGCTTAGTCTTGTAAAATGCTGTGTCCTTGGAATCAAGGATGTTCAAGCCAAGCATCTAACCAAACTCTCAATGCCTTTCAGTGAAAGGTGTTCTCTATGAAGAGGTATTTTCAAGAAAAATTAAGTTTTTTAACTTCTTTAGCTTCTGAATATAGATCCTCAGTCTTTTAACCTGTATTTAAATCCTACACTGGCCCTTCTACATACAGAGAGAGAAACCTTTTGAAAAAGAAAAGAGAAGGGACACAGAATTTGTATGAAAGGGTAGCATATGCACAGAACCTAAAAAATGTAAGCAGCAGTACCTATATCAGTATTAGTACAGTTTACAAAAGTGTTTGACAGTAAAGAATGCTATTTTCCCAAACAAAGCTATTTATTGCAGGTTGTGTCTGGTTTACTGAGATACGTCTGGGGTAAACTTTAAAATAGAACTTGTTCTTTCAATGTAATGTTCTCTCTTCATATCTGTTACACTGCTCTCTAAACACATATTTCAGAGCATTGGGGGAGAGTCTGGACAGAATAACATAACAAATTCATCCTCACCCAGATTCCCTCATGCTGTTGCATATGACAAACTGTACAGCTGAGGGTTGTGGTGTGAATCTGCTAACATTGGTTTTTAGAGACGCGATCCTCAAATAGTGAACAAGAGTCAGTCTTGTTTCAGTTGCTTACCTGTTCCTTTCTATCTGTTGGATCAGGTTTTCTCTGCTTAACTGAAGGAAGCATTGGAGATCTTATAGCAACCTTCCAGTATCTGAAAGGGGCTACAAGAAAGCTGGGGAGGTACTGTTCACAAAGGCTTGTAGTCATAGGACTAGGGGCAATGGGTGTAAACTGGGGAGGGGCAGACTTAGACAAGATAAGGAGAAATTTCTTCACCATGAGAGTGGTGAGACACTGGAATAGGTTACCAAGGGAAGTTGTGGATGCGCCATCCCCTCAAGCCTTCAAAGCCAGGATGGGTGGGACCTTGGCAGCCTTATCTGGTAGGAGCTGTCCCTGCCCATGACATGGAGGTTGAAACTGGATGATCTTTAAGGTTCTTTCCAACGCAAACTGTTCTCTGATTCAAAAACTTCAGTCTTATCTTGATCTGCATTTTGCAGAATACAGATTAAAAGAAATTGTTCTAATCATCCATCTAGTCTTAAACTTTACAACTATGCTGACAGGTGGTTTCCATACAAGGAAAGAGGGGATAATCATACTCCAGTTACAGCAGGTTTAACCTGATAGAGGTAAAGCCCTAATGCAAAGTGAGATTCTGAAAGTAAAAATACTTGGGCAGGGCAAGTGACTTAAGGAGCCTCTTGAGCATAATATCGTGTACCAAAGAGGTATTTTCAACATCACCTACATAAATCATCAGAGGGTGTGCTAGATTATTTGCAGAGGTAAAAAAATCCTTTCTCCCTCCATGAACTGTTTCTTTTGAAAAATACAGCCAAAATGAGTGGTCATTCTGAAATCACAGAGAAAAGGTAGCATCTGTTCTCACGTGAAGAATGTGCCTTAGCTAGTGTCCTGCTGGAGACAAATCATGAAGTGTTCTGTTTCCCTGTGGACTGGTGAAGACAGGGGACAAAGTATCCTTTATAAAGGCAGCTTGAAAGGCAGGGTACTAACTTGCAGAACTAAGGTGCAGGCTGATCTGGCATAGGCATAGCAGGACTGTAGGATGTGATTAATTTTAGCTCTCAGTTCTATAGCAGAATCCCTAAGGGTTCAACCTGCTGATCAGTCGATCAGTAGCTTCACATACCTTAATATTGTAACTACATAATTGCAAATGTCGGCTCAATACAACCCAGAAAAGCCACGTATATCCATGTGTTTGAGAATTATGTCTCAATTTTTTAAAGACTTCACCTTTCTGCTGTGAGGGAAGAAACCTGAAGTTTTATACTCACACATTTAGATTACTGCACTGACTGCAAAGGCAGCAGCCTTGCCAGAACAGATGTCCTCAAGACTGGCTCTTCTGTTTCTCTGAATCCTAATTACCCTGAAGGTTTGTGGAGCAACAACTGTTTGCAGTAGTCAGGAATCAAGAGTGCTGCCTTATCTTGAGGACCTTCTCTGTAGAATCTTTCTTTCCTCAAGGACTGCTGTGCGATGATCAGAGTAGTCACATTTGAAATTTCTTGCTGGAGAAACCATTACACCTGGAAGGATATGGCAATTCATTTTGCTCCATGCCTCAATGCCTTTAGCCAGACCATGCAACAGTCATCAAAAATTAAAGCAAGAAGTCCCCACATGGGCTCCCCATCTACACAGGGTGATCTCTATTCCCTCCTTCACTAAGATCCTGTAAATTGCCATTCTGAGAAAGATCACAAGCTGTTTCTGGGACAAGGAAGGTAGAGCATTGCCTGGCAAAAAACCTGTGGTTCTGTTGGCTACTATCTTTGGATTTCATCTTTTTCTAACTGGTCAGGAAGACCTGTCACTGCTCCACCTAGTTTACAGAAACATAGCCAACAGCAGCTTCCATTTCTCATGTTGTTACTCACCTCTGATATCAGCGCAGTCTCCACCTCTGAGAGAGCCCTGCCAAATTTCTGCTGTGATTAGATTCTCCTCCACATCACTGAGGTGGCCAATGACTGCAGGCTGGCTCTCTCCATCACTGATTCAACCTCATCTTTTGCCAAACTGGCTTATACAGCCAAGAAACAGGAACTGCATAGACGGAATTATTCCTGGCAGGAGGAACAGCATCTCTGTAGAAAAGGACGCACAAGAGAATCACAAAGGTTCTACTTAAAAACATAACTTGTGAAACTCTGACAGGGGTTGGATGATGTGCTTGCTAAATTATTCAAATTAATAAAGTGTTGAATTTACAGGTACCCAGTGCTTAGAACTAGAGACTAATAGAAGGTTGAAGGGAACTCTGGAGATATCTGATCTAGCTCTGCTCTCCAAACGTGGCAAACTTCAATGTTACTTTAAGTTGCTGATGGCTTAGAGAAACCTCAGGAAAGTTCACAAAAAAAGGTCATGGAAATCGTTGAGGCTAGGCTTGAGGCAGGTTGATTATGAAACTTTCATAATTTACATCACCCAGTATCAAATTCAGGCAAAGTGGGACTGTAGGAACAACTATCACCTTGGAGCAGCTCAGCTACTACAGCTCTCATATTCAACAAGCTGTGCCTGTCTCCTCCTACCGCATAATGTTTGTAAAGTTACTGCATCAAAACAAGGCCCCTTACAAACAATTTATTATGTATTCTGGGAACAAAAGGTTTCTTTGGAGGACCTTTGAATCATCGCTGAAGTTTTTATGGTGAGTGAGTCATGTATTTGGGGGCTGGGTTTTTTAAGCACACAGTTACCATTCTTCTTGTACTTTTGCACTGGGTTTTGGACATTTGGTGATTTGCAAGGGAAGTGCAATGCAGATCATTTGCATCAAACAAAAGACAAACACATGTAAATGTGTCAAAGGAGAAATGACTTAGACTAGCATGGTCCATCTGCAGATTTTGCAGGCAAATGCTTTCAAAACAGTTTCATGAGCTGTCTTCCTGCTGCACATTGGTATGAAAAATAGCATTTTATTTATTGTTTAGTGACATCTTGCATATTTCTTCCTTAAGTTTTCACAAGCCAAAAACCAAATTAGAATCTAGTTTCAGTCTGCCTTGACTTAATCTAAAGCTATAAAAAAAAGAGATCACTTAGGTAAGCAAATGGGATTTCCAAGCCCATATAAGTTTTTGTTGATAGTAATATTAAAATGACAAATAGCAGAAAGCATTAAAAGAAAATGCTTTATAAAAGCAGTAACTCATGCTTCCAATAATTTTAGGTAATGGAAAAAATCTGTTAAGGAGAGTATTTTTAGGATGCATTTATAATTATTAGAAGAGAATGTGCAGGGTCCAGCAATACCTAACAAAAATTTATTTTGTAATAACAAAAAGTTTGCTATGCCTTGGGCAAGACCCTGTATTTGGTTTAGAAGGAATACTTTGGTATAGAGTCAGAAAATGTTCGTCAGGTCTGGAGAGTTTAAAGCCTCCTGCTAAAATCAGTACTGCAAGGTGGCATGTATTTCCTTTTCTTCAGTATGCTAAAGCTTCTGCCTTCCAGCAACCAGGGCATGTAAAAAAACCACTTCACTTATCTGAACCCACTTCCCATCCACAGGAAACACAGACCTGCAGTGCATTTTCCAAATGGTGGAAGACTGTACTATTTCCTGCTAAGGCTAGAAGTAGAAAACCTGAAATATAACAAAATAATTCCCAAGCAAAACCAACTTCATTTAAAAATAAATCTTGATATGCTTACAGTATTCTAAAGCAGAAATACATCATCTGATTCTTGTGATACAGACATGGCTCATTGCTTTTGGTTCACTGTCCACACAAGAGAACAAATACTACCCTCCAGCATTTTCGAAACATCACACTTGGCCAGTATGGCTTTCCCTTTTGAAATTTTAGAAAGCACTTTCTGAGATGCCTCTTGTCTCTGAATGAACCTGGAATACCCTGTTAGTGCACTGCTGCTGTCCCCCCACCCCAGCCCCTTAAGGGAAGAAGATTTTTGGTCACTCCATCTTAAACATTGTTAACAATCAAATGTCCATCTCAGAGCAGGCACTCTGTACTTAATTCAAAAATAGCCCTTTCTAGATAGATAAGGTTAGATGTAGAAAAAAATCATTATTATTGGCCCATCAAAGGGTCAATCCTTTAAATAACTGTATGTATCTTACAAACATTTCAATGGAAAAGCACATCCATTCATTATTGTGAATACCAAATTGGCATTTATGTAATGTTCATTGTCTCTGTGACCTTGAACGTCAACAAGTGTTCAAGCCTCTCCCTAAGGCAAGTACAAGCACTTTCCCTCATCTTCTTTTGCTGCCATCGTGCTGGAATCTCCATCCTCTTTCAGTCTTGTCCCAGCTTTCCTTGATAACAACTTTTTTCATAAACACCCTATAGTCCAATTCAGAGGCTTTTTGCTTCTCTTTCTGGCTTCATGTCTTTTTACTGCTCAGTTTCTGCCTGTGCAAATGTGTTTCAATCTCTTGCTTGAAAACAAGCATCCCAAGCTGGCCATGAGAAGCCTCATTCATGGCCTTGGACTGCATGCACATTTTGTACTGCTCTGGGGTCAGCTCGTCCAGACATTGCTTCTCATGCCACAGATGGAAAAGACCCCTAACAGGCGTTCGGATCACGATGAGGTTGCTGTGAAGGTATTTGCGGTACAGATGCACGTCTTCACCACCCCAGCCTTTAATGTCCAGATCAAAGCCACCTGACACAAACAAAATCCAAAATAAAACTATAAACATATGCTAGCAAACTCAGGACTGCTAATTGCATTACAGCTGTTCTCTGGCTCCAGTCACCCTTTTCAAATAGCCATGCTTTCTGCAGACATCAATGTGTCCAAATTTCTTAGCTTCAAATCTGTCACTATCAGACAAAATTGCTTTATACGCATAAAAATTGCTTTATACTGAGCAGCACTTACATTCTGGGAACCTCTATGGCACCTAGGAGCAGTCTGAACATCTAACCAGAGCACTGCTGCAATTTAGAGGCATATACACACTGTCTAAGGAAAGGAAATCTGATCACAGTTTTCTGTTATAGTAAAAAGGTGGACCTGTTGGAGTGTATTTTTCTTACCTATGTTGATAAAATCAGATCTGTACTGGCAAGTCATCCCAAAACCAAAGTCTCTCCAAAATCCAGTTTCTTTTTTAATAATCTGCACAGAGGGAAAAGAATGTAAGCAGCAGATGAGTCCCTGAATATGGTCAGAAATAGGAGCAACTGCCCTTTTATTCTTCCCCACATAAATCCATGTCTGATCCTGAATTGGTTTTTGTAAGTACTCATTGCAGGCTTCTGCCCTACAAAACCAGGTGTGACCTTAGCTACCATGGACAAACCCCCTGATCCAGAACAATCAGGTTTCTCTCTGCTCCTGCTGTTGTAGACCAAGTGGAGCAAATATCACATCAATTTTCAGAGTTTGCTTCATTGCAGGCAAAACATGCTCCAAATTTGTTACTTTCTGCAGGACTGAAATCCGACAGAAGAAATGTACTAGTAAATGAGGGAAACCAGACTCAGCTGTAGAGCAGATGGGTGGCATCTGGATTATGGACCACAAAAGCTTTGGGAGATAACAGTGTTTCTACCTAGTTGCACAACTGACAGCTATTTGATTACCTTAATTTTAACAAAGTTTGGAAAGTGGTAAGCATAGTTTTCCATTACGGAACTACTAAATCCAGCTACAATTGAAGTCCTGAAACGTTAAATGTTAAATATATCCCATAAAAGCTTTTGCAAGTGAAGCCTACATTGAAGAGATGGATCATGAAAATATGTATTACAGGTAGAAAATCAAAGCAGTGAGAAATCATGGCTACCCTTTTGGAATGCAGATATCCAAGTATAGATCCCTAAGGATCTCATTCATGTGAATGAGTGACCTAACTCAATCTGGTAAGATATCCAAGAGTTTCAAGGGGCAGGACAAGTCTTTAAATCCTCTAAGCAAGTCAGAATACTTCACACTCTTAAACGTCTGGTTACAAACCTACGACTTAGCAGCTGTTTTTGAAAACCTTTGCTTCACTTATGACAAAGTTACAGAAGGGGAGGAGACAGAATTTCCATCTCTGGATTTACAAATACCAGCATTTCCTTTACCAAAAAAAACCCTCTTTCAAAACAGTGGCTCCTGATTTCTCATTCATGCCTGCCCCTTTTTTATAACATTTGCACTTCAATAGCTTTTTTTTTTGGGTTTACTGCATGTGTTGCTATAACTTTCTTTTCTCTTTTCTCCATTCCTTGAAAACGCAAAGCCAATGCAGAATCCAATTAAAAGGAAACAAGATTGTATCTGTCAGGTCTGCACCGTAACAAGATATGTCCATAACAATGCCCTTACAGAAGGCGCCTCGTATGCATTAGCGTTATTATTTGCCATTAGTGCAAGTGACTGCTGCACAAATCAAATTGTTTCAAAGATTTCTGAAGGCTTATTTTTCTCACCAGCCTAAGTACAGGGACAAAGTGCTAACACTGTCTTGGTTTAATGGCACAGATCTGGCCTCATGCCTGGAAACTAAGGTGGGCTAAAAATATTAAAATCTACATAAAAATGAGGTTGGCAATACTTCTTTAAATCAAGATGCTCTTCTGTCATAAGCATCACATTTTAAGATTCAAATATTAGCTATAAACATTTGCACAATCCAGACAGCGTACTTTGTGGAATTGATGCTAGCTTGAAAGCTAACTCCAGTTCATTTTGTAAGCACTGTGCTTACAAGCCTGAGGATCCCTTATGGGCTCTCATCAGATAGAGAAGATCTAATGTGAACACCATAGTACTATCAGAACAAATTTCCTCTGAGAAAAAACAAACAAACAAACAAACAAACCCCCCAAAACCCACAAACAACAGTGGAAAGAGTTTTCCAGACTCTTCAGTAAAAGACTTTCTGGCTATCTGTTGGATAACATGGGCAGCAGCAGAAAAAACATATTTTTAAATATCTTGGGTGACCTTTTCAAACTCTCATTCTTCATTTTTCTAGAGGGATGGCACAAGGTGGGGGTAGTCATGTCAGAAGATTGAACTCAGACCACACATGAGATTCTTCAGCTGATTTCACAGCACCCCTAATTTTTACCCACCAAGAACAACAATAGAAGCTGGGATGTTCTGGAGACAG
Source organism: Piaya cayana (assembly GCA_013389865.1). Lineage (NCBI taxonomy): Eukaryota > Metazoa > Chordata > Aves > Cuculiformes > Coccyzidae > Piaya > Piaya cayana. The sequence goes on from WAAB01006052.1 coordinate 31,280, forward strand.
TGTCCGGCCTGGGACAGGATAAGCCCTGACAGGGGCAGTGCATGGTAGTAAGAGCAGCAACTGTGGCAGCCTGGGACATGACCCAGAGGAACTGGATGAAGCTGCATAGCTTGCTTAAACTTCAATCTGAAAATTCACCCACTTTCTAGCACTAGTGGGCAAAGGACTGTGACCCACTGACTGTGGAGAGAAGCAAGGGTGGAGAGAGGACATAAAGAGTAGGCCACCACTTTTACTACTCCTTCAGCTTCAAGACAAGGCTCTGCCACTAGCATTCATGTGAACCTCTCATCTGGGTGCACTGCTTCTTCCTCACAACAGCTTCCTCCTCATCAAGGATGAGGAGGCCAGGTTGGATGGGGCCTTGGGCAGCGTGATCTAGTGGGATGTGGCCCTGCCCACGGCAGGGGGGTTGGAACTATACGGTCTTTAAGGTCCCTTCCAACCCAAACTATTCTATGATTCTCTGATTCTAAGGAAATTCACCTGAGTTCAAATACACATTTTAATTGTATGCCTTATGGTAATGTTTTTTTAAAAATAATGCTTTGTTCTCACACTAAAGATAAGCAAGTGAGATGGATATCAGTTATGCTGTGTTATATCAGTACCAGATGAAAGCCAGAAGGAGCAGTTCCAAGCATGTCACTTGACTCTGAGACAATGTGGTACACTTAGAAGCACATTCTCTGCTGGCAGACATTTTAATAATGAACTGTAGGATGGGAACAGCCACAGTGGCTGTTCAAGTAAGTGGGGCAATAATTATGACAGCCCCTGGAATTCCATTTTCATTGACTCTGGTAAGGCCAGCTACGCTCTTTACAAATGTCAGCTCTTCAAGATGCAAGCAAAGAAACCATTCAGTGCAAGGAAGAAATGAGAGCAAGATCAGGGACTGTGACCCCAAGACAGCATGCCAAGGAGGAATTGTTCACTAATTAGAAAATCTCTTCTGGCAGAAGAGAAGACACAATTTAAATTCTTAGGCTCCATGCATACAACATCGAACAAGGGTTAACATAAACAGTACCAGGACATTTCCCTGTGAAACTTAAGTGGATAACTTACAGTAAGGTGATTGCTATAGTTAATTTTACCTGTGTGGTGGTCACCATGTGCAAGGAATAGGGAAATGCTATTCAGAAGCACGTATGCCTTTAGAAAATGCTTTGTCTAAATAAAAGCAGACATTCAGAAAAGCATGTACTTACCAGCTGCTGTTCTAAAGGTGGGATGGAATCATGGTGGCCATAAATGATACTGGGGTTATACTGGCTGAAGAGAACAGGATAAAACACCTTCTTCCCTGGAAATGGCAATGGGTTACTTTTTTTTTTAAAAAAAAAAAAGCTGTACAAAACACACTTCTGTCTCTTAAAAGATACTGTTCAGGCCAGACCATATCCAGACAAAGCCATGCAAGTTCTAGACTGAGCTGATGCCCTTTGCATAAGAATGTCAATGTGAAGATAGAATTAAAAAATGTCCTGTTCCAGAAAGCACAGGTAATGAAGGCACAAAATTCAATCACAGTGGGAGCAGGAGGGTCATAATCTTTCAAAAGCCAACAAGCAATGGAATTTTTATACATGTCTTAAATAGTTCTCTAAGCTTCAGGAATGATTTACAGCAGCTTCATTGCCAGTTCAAATGCCAGAATATTCTATAGAAGGCAGTTACACAATAAGTAAAAATCTGTTGAAAGACAATGCACTTCATGAGTAGCAGTACCTGGCTGTGTGTTCAGTCTACAGGAGTTTAGGAATTCAGCTGTGAAGTATATGTCCACGTCGCAAAAAAAGAGAACAACGTTGTTTCCTTTCCAAAATCGAGCACCAATGTCTAATCCTTTGCCCCTGGAAAATTCTTCATTCAGCTGGATGAAGGTGAAGTTCTTAAAGTTGGCTGACCTAGGAGAAGGAAAATATTCAGCAACTTACCCTGTCCTTCCAGCTCTTGATACAAGTTGGAGTAGGAACCCAGTATGAAACATTTAACCTAGAAATCTGTATTATCACAGTTCTGAGAGCAGTTTGAAGGAAGAAGTGTCCTCTTTGAGTCTTGAGATTTCCAGTATATTCAGAGCTTGGCCTGTGTACTCCTATGGTAGCATTTCTATCACAGCCATTCTTTGAGCAGATCTCAAAAATCCCAACAAGGCTTAGATAGACAAAAATACCTTTAGTAGGCAAATAGAAAACACCTGTGGTCATATTACTGTATTTATACAAGGGTTGTCTTCCCATATGGATATGATAACAAAAAGCTACATATCATCTTGACAAACAAGCTATGCAAGCAAACACAATAGATTAAACTTGGCCAAAAGCATCTGCTTCCTGTGTGCTCTAATGAAATTGTCTGCACCTGCCTTTGGAGGTCAACTTCCAGTCCTAATGGTTAAAGCCACTCTCAAAAGCACTAAAAAAAGACACTAGTGTGAAAACAACCCAAAAGCTGCACGCGGTAAGTTTTGTAAAATCGGCTTTGTGATTCTAAGAATCAGCATCACAAAACTACAGATACAGGACTGTCAGGTCACCATTTTTATCTGATACAGAGGAAAGACGTTTTCTCCAATGTAGTTTAGAACATTTTGGCAGATCTATGGAGTTTGGACAGCAAGCTAGTCTACAATATATGGTAGAATCACTGTGTATTAACAGCACAAATCAGATATACAGGTACTTACTTGGAGGTATTTTCAAGTATTGATTTGACTTCATTCATTTGTTCTTTTCCAAAGTAAACTACCGTGAGGTGAATTCTCCCATCCTGCTGAATGCCCATTTCCCTAGAGGACAGAGACAGATTTGTGACTTGGCCCACAGGTTAGCTCTCTTCAATAACCTGTACCCACTGGTGCAGGCAGAGCAGGGCAACCTTGGAAGGTGTTCCTGTGAGCACCATTCATTGACAGATATTCTTGTCCTGGCAATGGCATTCACTACCCCTGTCAGACGGGATAGAAGACTATCTTTCAGGCAGATTAGGAAAAAATCCCTAAGGAGTGTTTTTATATTACTAGGAGGACATTTAAAACATGGCATCCAGCCCCAGGAAGAATGACCAAGCAGGCAATAAATCTAGCACTTAGGAGAATATGGGAAGGAGGATTTTAAAGAAGCTATACAACATACCCTACCTCTTAACCTCATTTATTTTTGGTAATAGATATTATAAAGTTCAGATCTTTGGTGTTTGGTTAAGACACATTTACTAAAATCTAAGTATCAACCAGAGATCAAACCAGTAGCCTAAAGGCAGTATCAGCCTGAACTAATGCTAGACATCATGCTTCATTGTACAAAGTTTAGTTAGCAAGAGTTCATCTATAATCAGCAGAGAGATCAGCATGACCAGAGGGTGATTTCTCTCTTCCTAAAACAAGCATCTATCAGATGGCTGATTAAGACAAGAAGCCTATTTTTAGATGGTTGTAATTAGGCAAAACAAATCCCATTGTAAGAATGGCATCTGTTGCTATCACAGTCTTTTCTGGGTAGCTATTTAAAGCTACCTCTGAAATTCTCCCTCCAAACATCATCTCTGTGCTGAAAAATAAAAGGAGTTTGAAAGTAACTGTCCTGAAAGTTCAAAAACATTTCCTTCTTGCCTTTTCCTGCATTAATCTTTTCCCTAACAGGGGCTGGTGATGTGACTGGAAGCATTAATTACCTTTTTCCTTAGAACTATTCTTTCGGACTAATTGCATGATATTCTCATGTTGCTACAGTCCCATGTGTTGCAACAAAACAGATTGAGACACGTTAGTCAGGCACACACAAATCAGAAACTCTGATGACTAGAATATAATTGTTTTTACTGCTAATCACAACACATTAGCCAGCCAAATGCCCTTCAGCCTCTACAACCTTAAAAAGGACTTCTTAGTGGCACAATGAAATGTTATGTACAAGTAGAATGACTTTTTCTGAGTCCTTGATAACTCCTGAAATTGCATCTTTCTTTCCAAGGAAGAAAAAGCAAATGCAGCACTGGAGTGGAAACCCACCTGAAATTCTGCATGAATTGCCGAAATTTCCTGGCTCTTTTGGCCAATGGCACAATGACATTAATAAGTGTGTCAGCCATATTGACATTTTCATTTTTCACTTTCATTACAGGTCCGAATGGCCGGAATAAAACAATTTTCTTGAACTGATGTTTTGTGTCTCCTTTGAAAGTCAGCTCATACAAAGTGCCTTTGTCTTTTTCTGTGCGGTAGATCCCTGTGTGAAAATGAGAGAGGAGATTTTAGTTTAAAACTTGGCTCTTGGGGGACAAAAGATGGACGCAGTTTTCATGTGTCACACCTAAGCTGAAAAGGCAGCAGAGGCAGAAGATATTTCCTTTTAAACCAGTACGCAATCCACCATTATCTGCAGGAGGCTGTCACTCTGGCAGGGACACAGCCCTGGGTTGCAGGAGCTATTTGGTATTCTTTTAGACACATTCCTAGGCTTGGCTGAGTTACAAACCCCTGAAGGTTACCAATTGCTCACACTCAGCATAACCAAGCAGACACAGTGTCCTTATTTTTCAGACTGCTCCAACTGCACCCTGCAGGCACGCATGGGAATGGTGATGCAGAGAGACTGCGAAAGGCAGCCTGCCTCTCTGCAGTATGAGTGGTCAGGCTACCTCCCAGAAAAGCAATGTCCCAACAAACACGTTCATTTCCTCCTTTCTGGGAGGTTCTCTGGAAAAATCCCCTAACAAAACTGTGCAACCAGGCCCCAGCAACCATTGGCTTCACCCGCTGCCTATCAGGACAAAGCTGCCCTGTTACCCAACGCTCATGAGACTTTTCTATGTGGCAATGATGCTCAGCGGTGGGTGAGTAAAAGTCTGCAAGGATGATGTTATGGACTTCGTCAGAAGCCGGGTCCAGGAACATAATCCTGGAGACTGTATTAGACAGTCTTCAAGGATATTTAATTCATACAAGCATGTACATATTATGGAATGAAGTTTTAACATGTTTGATTGGTGAAATCGGTCCCATCTGAGGGCTGGAATGAACAACAAAATTATTGATCATGGACCACTGAAACAATATCCTGATACCTCAAATGAGCTAAAGTTGGCAAAAAGGCTATAGATTTTATCCACTGTGAATGACACTTCAGTCCCTACAGTGCATACTGAAATAAAGCTTTTTCATACTTAGACCCATTAGATTTAAGAAAGAATAATTAAATGCTAATTCTAACTACTTGCTAAGCCACTATATATATCTTAACTTCATCAGTGGAATAGTACAATTTCATTGCCTTCCATCTTTTGCAGAAACTCCATTGACAAGGAAAACTTGTCTGGAAGAAAATTCCTCTTCTTTGCTTGTTTCTTCTTCTTTTCTCTCTATCTGATTATGAAGAAGAGCTTGACCAAATCAATGGCTGTTTTTTTATTACAGTCTTAGTAATTTCTTGATGTGTAACATCACTGTGCATCTAACCCATAGACCAACCCCAGCTCTGTCTCTATTTCTTTTGAAGGTCTGGGACAAAGGTTTCTTTGAACAGCGAAGTGATACAAGCTCTTCATCTTGTGTTGTGGGTTTTACATCAGTATATCCAGAACATCCATAAGATTAATAAGGTGTAATTTTATTCGGCTAGAGTTCCATGGACTGTCTTATCTTCACTATTACTGTGTTTTACTCTTAATGAACACTTCATTTGGTTGTTACTATATGCAGATTTAGTGATCTGTTATTCATTCATGTCTTATTTTTGTTATAAGGTGATTCAACAAATGCTCTGATTCTTACTCCAGCATAGCAGATTAATCTCATGAGATGGCAGCTCCATCATTCTTCTATTGCTAATATTTTAGAGCTATCCCTTTGACTCCCCCTAGCTTTTTCTATATAGTCTGCCCAAGGTGCAGACCATTAACTACTTCTGTTATTGAACTTGAGCCTGCACCTGAGATCATCTGAATGGTGAGCTAATAGCCCTTGTATTTCCTCCTCCCTGTGGACAGGGAATGGAAATCTCAGCCTTTGAATTCTTGCTGAAAGTCTGCTAATGATCCAGGTGTGTTGCTGGGTACACTCATTTACTCAGGCAGATTTTGAACACAGGTCTTGCTAAGGATGTTTGTGTTGTGAAAGGTTAAGGTAGCCTTTTGACATTAAGCTAAACAGAAATCTAAATCAAATCTGACCAGCAGAGAGAAAAAGATAGGACTGTTTCATGTTTGACATAATGAAGTGACAATTTTCACAACAGAAAAGATCTAATTTAAATTAACCAATTTAATAATATGCAAGATATTGAAGTCTTTGTTTCCACATTCTATTCCACCCTGGCCAAGAAGCAATGCCCTCACAAATTCCTCTTCTCCAGAAATATGTACTACATCTGTGGAATAAAGGAAGATTTGCCAAATAAACAAGAAGCATTTAGAGCAGAATGCATGTTGTGATCCAAGGGGTCCTTCCTAGATCTTGGCACACAAGAGAAACTGCTTCTAACTCTGCACTTTTGTTCTTGTTCAGGGCTTCTACTACAGCTGAAAACAGGCAGCTTAAGTGAAGGCAAAACGGGAATCTGAGAATTTATAATCCTAACATTTTATCTTGAAGATAATTGTATACAAGTTTAGTGCATGTAATTAAATATTGTTATTCTTGATGCATATATAAACCACTTGTTTTCCTTTTCTAAGCGTCTTCTTTCTTTTATTAAGTATCTTTTTTTTAGAAGCAGTGAACAAAGTGATTTACTCAAGGTCATCCAGTGAGTGCTAGAAATGAGCCTGAATGTCGAGTCACTCTGAGGACTCGCCAAGCAGAACATCCTTCTTTCCACAAGATATTTTCATTTCCAAAGGTACTACTTCATTTGCATCATCAGGACCTTTTACATGGTTCAGAAAGATGTGTCAAGCAGCCTCAATTCTAAGAAAAGAGCCAAGGGTTGGGGGGGCGGAAGTAGATTAAAAAAAAGTAAAACAAAACACCTTTTCCAGGAAAGGTTGCTCCTGAAGCGAAAGCCCTGGAAAGGCTAGATGTTCATTGTAGATAAAAGATTAGTTGTCTATGCAATGCTTCCATTAAAACAGTTGTGTTCTGAATATGCACAATTCCTTCAAGGGGCAAGGAGAGAAGTCTTTGGAAACCCACTGTAAAAAATGGAACAGGAACTTTTGGCCATCAGAAAGGCCTTAAAATGAAGGAAAAGGACAAGTGAGAAATAAAAAAAGACCTGGGTTGAAGGGTTGAATGACTAAAGAGGGGGAACTTTCATCTTCAGAGCAGCAATTCCCAGGGCTCTTTAAAGAACCAAAAAGTACCCAACCTTTGTTCAGCAGGGTAGGCAAAGAAATTTCAGAGATCTGCATGGAACTGGTAACTAGCAAACAGCCATGCAACCTTCACAAAATGCTGTTAAGTAGATTGCAGCTTTAATCTCAGTTCCACAGGCTGCACCCTCCACTAACAACAGGAGCACTCCCTAGATTCATGTTGATTACTTGTATTCTGTTAGATGTTGTAGAAATTGCTATTAGGATTTATCAGCATCCATTGTCCCCATTTTAACTCAATATTACAATGGCCTTCCCATTTCACAAGCAGTAAAATACAGCATCTTATCCTTTGAGGAAGAGCATCATCTTTTCTCACAGGGCAAAATTGCTTCAGGTAGCCCACTATCAAAAGAAAATCTACTCCTCTTTGTTTGGCTGAGACCTTATTTAAAATTCCAGTCACTAGATAGCCACATACTTCAGGTAGGAAAACTTACGATACAGCATATTTGACAGTGCCATGTCAGGGCATTTCTGAAACAACCCAGGCAATTTCTGGAACTGTTCCTGCTGGGAAAGAGTAACACCAGACAGTGATTACATTCACTTATGGAAAACACCACTCAAGCTTGTCAGTCTCCAAATTATCATCTCCATGTCTGAGAAAATGAATGACTTCCAAATCTATGCATCTCTGCTCTCATTTACATAAATTAATGACCAGATTCATTATTCTGCCCACTGAGCAACTGGCTTTCTATTGAAAACAGAGCAGTCTTCCCTACCTGTAATATACAGAAATTTCTGATCTTTTCCATGCTATTTCTTACTTTTTTTTGCTTGTGGCAGAAAACCAGTGAACTTGTTATAGAAGTGCAAGGAATAAGAGGGAGAGGGGATGATTATAGCAGCTGAAGAACCCAAGAACCTCTGTGAAGAGAGAAGCAGAGCAGAGCTGTAGCCAGATGGATACAATTCAGGCCCCAGGGAGAAGGTGTGGTTCTCTTAGTTTTGAATAAGAAAAAATGGAAAATTCCACCATGTGTCAGCTATTACTCCTGGAAGGAGAACGATCTGAGAATCCTATCCAAATTTCATGTAACAGCAGATCTGCTGAGAAGGAGTTTAGCTGAGAGGTAAGGCACCAAGGTCACAGTCTAATTTCCACACACAAGTGGTTCTGTCTAGAAACTGCAAAGGTTACAACACTTACTTTAAGAGATCTCAGCCACAGAGAAAAAACATTCTGCTTAAATGTAAAGAGTGTTTGAAGATTTTCCCTCTGTAAAGACAATAAAGGTATGAAGTGGAAAAAAGGAAGAGATGCAGACCCTCATCAAATTTATTCTACCACATCACCACTTGTGACTCTTGGCATATATTAGCAATGAACTGTACTGAAAAAGTGATGTCAGGTACCAGAAGTGGCCCACAAGAATTACAAAATCCACATAAGAGGCCCAAGAAAATTAGGTTAATTTTCATGACTCAATGCTAGTCAGATTTGGGAACAGCAACATGTTTGAGAAAAGCCAGCATCAAAGGCTTTGCTGAATAGGGCAGAAACAAAGTCACAAGTCTCACATATCAAGAGCAGCAGTTCAGGTTTTGAATCCTGTCTCTGATCCCAATTCCTTGATTTTCATTTTAGCACATATCCATCCCTGCTCAACCTTAAGATGAGGGCAGCAGCCTCGCCTTTCACACAGGAGATGCTTACAGCTTTGGTGTGCTGCTGTTGCTAAAGCAGCTAGAAGATGCAAAGCTTATAGGCATATTATTTTCAGTACAGACCTGGACCACGTCTCCCAGAAAGCTCCAGCTACCCTGTGAGTTCAATAAAATGAAAACAGCTGGCTGTGCTGGCTGGGTAACAACACACACAGTCGCTGTGTTGCTGGATTGGTAGGAAGCTGCTGCTAGAAGCTGCTGCAGAATCCAGCCTGTTACTGAATTGTTGTATAGGCAATGGCACCTGCAGAATGCTGTCTCCAGAACAAGTTCTTAGGCCAAGCCATAATGCACTTAAAATGCAGAACTGGAACAGAAAACTCTGTCCTCCCTTCTCCTGCTCAAGTTATAAAAAGCAAGAGGATGGGGGAAAAGAGACTGCCAAGTGACAACAGAGACTTCCAAAGGAACTCCGCAGGGAAATCTTCTGCCAAGTCAGCTCTTTTTTTCCAGCCCTGATGCACAGAACCCTGCATTTGCAAACAGATTGGTTTGCATTGCTGAGAAAGAATGATGGGGCCTACCCTGCAAGGGAGGACACAAGGAAGGTTTCTTGAGTTCTGATTGACCTGTACAGAGGGCTCTAGTTTCTTGAGCTCCAAGTCACATGCAGGGTTATTTCACCACAGTATGTGAAAAACAGCAAGGCCATTCGTGCATGAAGAACCTCCAAAGAGCAAACACTGCAGTGTGTATCCCTTCCTTGCGCCCTTCTGCAAACCAGATTCTGCCTTGTTCCCTAAGGACAGCACCAGTACCCAGGCAAAACACACCTGACTGTGCATAAATGTAAGCTCTATGCAAAACGGTAACTTTAATGGAATATTATTAAGCAATGTACCACTACCCTTTCCCCATGAAAGAGCTGGTGCCAGTCATACGTGCTTGTTCAGCTCCTATAATAAACAGTGCAAATATACTTTGAAATTATAAACTGAACAACAAACAGAAAGGAGAATATTGAAAGCATGCAGCTCCATGATATATTCAAATGCTGGTAGCCAGCAACACTTCCCGGTTCCCTACCCATTCCCTGGTCCCATGTCCAAGCAAGAGGAATTTGGCTGGTGTGGAGGAAGTTTTTGGGTGAGAGTGGCACCAGGACCTGCCTCAACCGATTCTCCACATTCTGAACAACTCATGTTCCTCCTGTGGGAGGTGCCTCCCCAACTGGCAAGTATATTGTGTCATCACCTCAAGAACCTACTGTCTCTCAATACCATGACTGCCAGAGAAATACATACAGGCAGTGGAAATGCATGGCTAGCCATTGCACAACAGCAATAGTTGTCCACATCACATGAAGGATGCATTTTGCTCTGCCCTATTCATAAATATTAGACAAAGAAAACTATCCACTGCAAAACCACTGATGATTAGTGATGAGCATGGAGGTCTGTGTTCAGCACATTACAGCAGTCATTTTGTAAAACATAGGCATCTTACCCACATGCCCTCTAAGTCTGCAGCACAAACATTCGAAGATGAGGGAGACAAGTTTTCCCTCCTATATTAAATTCAGCTAGGTTAGCTGTGGATAAAATCTCACTTACAAACAACACAATTGAACAGCAAGCAGGGAACATGCCAGTTCCTATGAAGTAAAATTAGAACAGTCATATTACAAGGAAAAGTGTAGCTCTCTTACTGAATGAGAAACAGTTATGAGCCCTTGGAAATAAGATCTGTGAAATTTTGTCTCATATTACGTTTCTACTGCACATATTCCTGCCCTTTTAACTCAGAGCTGCCATGCAGCAAAGGCTAACCTGAGCAAATATCAACTACAGAGACATCACAACTCCTGGAATACATTTGGTGCCTCTCGCTGCCTAGGGAAAAGCAGCCTGATTGGAAACAAGCAAGCACTTTCAATTTCATAACAGAAGATCTAGAGTAAAAACTGGTTGCTGTTAGAAGTGGCACTTAAAATTCTGCACTTACTGCCTCAGTGTTACATGTGAGTGTAACGGCCATTTAGCTCATTTCAGAATCCAAGGGCTAAACTGCACCTCTCCTGGTACAGGAGATATCCTGTAAAGGTTACACATTCCTACCCATATGAAGTTATAGGTGACACCAAGATGAGTTACTGAGTTCCTCAGCTGCTGTCCTCAAAAGCTTTCTTGCCACTCTGACTCTGGCAGAGCTGTGCGGGTGGAAGTAAGAGGGATATTGGTGTTTGGATTTGAACTGCAATTGTCAGTCTTAACACTGGTAACAGACCTGTGATTGTGGCCTGGCTGCTCACTCCTTGCTTGTCAGTTCTGAGGCAAGCACATGAGCAGAGAGCTGTGAGCACACACTTGTGGTCACTATGAGAGACTGGCAGGCTCTGTTGTTGCGAAGTCCCATTCCCCAGGAAATATGCCATTCTGAAGTTTTACAGGAGACAGCAGCACAAGGTCACAGCACTAACACCATCCCAGACATCTGTGCTCTGAGATAACACCCATCTCCCTCCTCAGCAATGCAGTCACACCAAAACCCCTCACCAGCACAATGTGGACCTTCTAACACGCTGTCTGCGTACAAACCTTCAACGAAGTCAGAGGCTGTGTATATGCGATGTTTTGCATTGCCATCCCTCTCTGGATTGTTCAAACTCCCAACAGCTAACTCAATCACCTCTATCAACTCATCTCGCTTATCTTTCCTTACAGGTTTCTCTTCTGGGTGCCGTGTCAGCCCTGTCTCCAGTTGGTACACCTTCTGCAGGGTAAAGCTCTCAAAGGGTACGGCCGCATACTCTGTGGACAGCTTAACGCCACTGTGCACCTCTGCTTTGTCTATTTGGGAACGGAGGAATGCCAACAGGTTAGCCTGGGCCTTCTCCGGGTTACTGTGATCGAGTTGAATGTCCAAGGGGTCTGGGTGCTGGTCCTGCACATTCTTAAGCTGCTTGTTCCTGCCCTGGAGCTCAGCCTTCAGCTGGGCAATTTGTTTCTTCAAGCTGACGATGTAGTTGCGGTGTTGCTCTTCTTGCTCTTGCAGAATAGCTTCATATCCCTCCTTTGCAGTCGGACTGTGTACCCTGGGCAAGGCAAGCTGCTGGTTGTCACCCTTGGGTGTGCAAGCCAACATATAAACAATAGATACTGAGCAACAGGCCACCACCAGCAGGCCTGCAAGTCGGGGGAGAAATAAAATAAATCCTCGTCGGAGCATCATCTCTCAAAAAACAGAGTCTAACCCCACACATGCAACAGTTCTTATGTCCATGCAATGCCACAGAGGCCCCTGGACTTGGGCTACTCTTACATGGATGCATGTATGTGCAGAAAACGGCTTGTCAGCTCTCTTAAAAAACGTGCTCTGTCTTTACATTGGGTTCTCTTTCGTGTTTACCCAGCACAACCAAAAGACAAGCTGCAAAGCAGACAGGACACCTCCCGATCCTCATGGCAACACCTACGCTGCTGCAATGTGATCACCTGGTGGCTGATGAAGCCTGAGGACCTGAAAGACAAATGACAAGGACAGTCATTCAGGCATATTAGAATTTGACCATTCAGTCCCAACTATTGAGAGTGTTCTGAGAATCCACCTCTTTTCTCAACTGCTCTGGCAGATCTCAAAGTTGTGAAGCACTTTTGCTAAGAACCAAAAGGTGCTGAGACCTTCACATGAGGAATCCTATATGCATACAATTTAATTTTAATAACATCATTTGTTCCGGCACCAGTGAAAAATTAGTCCAGGACCCAAAGTCTGCTGTGCTTTAGAACTATTATGAAGTTGTCATCTGCTACTTTTTTGTGAGATGTTAAGGTCCTCAGTTCATCTGAGCAATGATGGCCCTTCAAGGGTTCTCAGCTCTTGGAGCACTCAGATTTTGAAGGCAGTTAGTCCCACAGCTACTGCATACATTTCAGCTTCCAGGCATGTTTTCCCAAAACACTATGTACTCCCATTTGGACATATTAAGCCTAATGTGGAGCAGAAATTTGATAGCCCACTATAAACTGTTATCAAGGCCAGTTGCCATAATTAACATTGTTTGACATGCCCTACCAGATGCTCCCATAAATACCAAAGAACTGGAGATAGGATTTTTTAAAGAACTCTTAGACCAAGTTTTGGTCAAAATCAAGGGAAGCTTTGTTTCCATCTAGGAGGCTGTCGTTATTGCACACTATGTTCTCATTATAAGGACCTCTTCCATTTCTCATAACATTATAAAAAGTCTTGTGCAGTACCACTGTATTTTCCACATAGGCTCTCTGCCCAGGAGTGAAGACTATAGAGGAGGCTTGGGAAAGCTGCCTTAAGTTTTAAAATAAGAGAAGTTTAAATTGTGAATCTTATCTTTTTTAGTAAGACTTCCACAAGTACATGTAGAAACAGGAAAGAAAAAAAATAGATGACTGAACATTGATATGACTGAATATTGTTCCTTTTGTAAGCTACTGTAAAACAACTGTGCTGAGAACACTACCAGTGGGATTTTCAAAATCTCTCAGTTTTAGCCCGAATCCATGCTGATGCAAGGAAGTTCGCTGTTTACATAGGTGACAGTAGTCTTAGGCCTAGGCTGAGCAACATCCTAGATTACACTCTGATTCTGCATTGTTAGACTCAAACACAATCAGATTAAGCCACTGATGCTCTCCCCTGGGACACATGCATGACATTATGACACTGCTTTTGACAACAAAGATTCATAGTCCGTTTAGTCATACATCCTTCCTGACAAACCCTAAATAAAACCAATTTATCTAAGAATAAGAGTTTCAGAGTCATTTTCAGTTATTTCTACTCTTGAAGCAAAGCCTTTTGCAAGACTTTTTATCAACTGTTACGTGACTTCCCTCCCCCATGTCTTGATTGAGTACTATACAGCAGTTATGAAGAAGTGTTTCTGATCTTTGAACTGTTATAAATATTTTATCAGTCTTCAGAACTTCTAGGAAAAAAAAAGATTTTTAGAGTAGGAATTGAGTGAGCTAGAGTGAGCTATAGAAATACTACTGTATTTTTCAAAAAGTAAAGTTGAATGTCTATTACAGTATTTTTTAGGATTGTCCAGAAAATGTCATCATTTTCAGAGGAAGAATTGTTGATGCTGAAGAAAATATTCACGCAGCAGGGAAAAGGATAGGATGAAGTTGGCGTCCTTACCTTTCTGCTGTGATCTTCTCTTTAGAACATCTTGGTCTGCTACGGTTACTTCTCAGCTTGTCACAACCATCTCCTGTTTATCTCCTCCTTATGCCCTTCCCAGAAAATGCGTGTACTATAAAAAGCACTGCCAACCTCAGAACACGTCTTCATTGCTTCCACATTTGCCAGCTGCCTACATCTTCAGTCTGTCTCCTGTGTGGTGAAGGGCTGTAGTGAAGACGCTTCCTATGGATGCAGTATAAAAGCTGGCCTCCTGTAATGTAAAGGACCTTGTCAGAGCAGAGAAAATTAATTTGGGCATTTCTAACTCTACAACAGACGTGGCTAGAAGACTGCAAGAAGGTAGTGTGCAGTGAGACAGGGTCAGGAAGTGGTAAGATGTAGTACATAAAACACTGCTGTGTGTGTATGCTTCACTTCACACAATTAGTCCTTTGACTGAATTGGCAGAAGCTGAACATCACTGAAAGGATTAGTTGTGCTAACATGGTATAAACTGAAATTACATCTCAATGGCTTAGATAAACACACAATCTCATTTCTATAAGCAGTAAGAGATTCAAGTTTTGGGTAGAGAGCTCTTCAAATGTTGACCTTAAAATATATGTGTTTATATAGCTATGTTCACTAAAATGCATTGGTTCTCTCTTCAGCATACTCTTTTCTATCCAGTTTTCTGGTCTGTAATCGTACCAATCAAGGATGCCTCTTTAAAAACACTTCAGGACAGTAAATTAACAGAGCTACTTTGTCTTACGAACCACCATTCTCATAACAAGAAATTCAGGCCATGGGGATTTCCACCTTCTTTATGGGGATTTTACCATCACAGCTGGAAGTATCCTAATGACAAGCACTTGTTACTTGCTCTCTGTTGCTATATCTTTCTTATTAAATTGTATTGATGGCTTCAGTGGCATTGCCTTATGGTGACTGACATTCAAATATACCGCTGTTACTGTACTGCCATCTCAGGGGCACACTCATGAAAGCAGTCCCAATCCATGTCAGTGTCAAATAAAGCAGATATCTTTAAGTCAACACTGAAGGCAGTCATAGCTAAGGCATCTCAGCTGCACAGACAGTACTAGAAATCCAGAGATGGTAACTCCTCCTAACAACCGTTCTGTTGATTCCACCAGACCTACACAGTTTCACACCAACTGAGAATGCCTGAGATGAAGGGGAGACAAACCAAAATGTCATTTTTTTCCAGGAACTGACAAAAACACCTCTGTATTTCACAGCAGTGAGCTGCATCAAGTAGCATTAGTCTGTTTGCAAAGAGAAGCTGTGATGAATACACAGTAGTTAGTCAGATAGCTGAGGAAAAGGATATGAATTCTAAAAAAGCTACTGCAACAAAATCTTAAACATCAGCTCGACCTGTTGGCCCAGTCAGAGGTCAGCCCAGCTCACAGAGGTGCTTTTCACTTGTTTTCAGTGAGTCTGGGCCCAAAAATAATCTACACACAGATACAAGTTCTGTCATCGCTGTAAGAAGTGGGTAAATAGCACTGCACAGTGGAGGGAGCTGCATCATAGGGAGTTGCAGAACTTAAGAAAGCTGGTTGGTTTGAAATTTTGGATGGTAAGCACCCATCACTGTTACTGACCTTGATCTGGATTTTTAATGGACTATAGAGATAACAGGAAATTTATCTCTGCACAGAAAAGACAATGTATTTCAAGCCTGCAGTTTTGACTCCCCAAAGCTAAACTATTTGTGCAGAAGGGACTCAAGGCAAGGTAGCTCTGTATACGCATCTCCCCTTTGAGCTTTACCTTCTCCTTATTCTTCATGTTGAGGACAGAAACGAGTGGCAAAAGAACAGTTACAGTTCCAGAGGCAGCGTTCTCTCAGCATATAGCACAGACAATGCCAAATAATTCCACATTTTCAAGTACTTTCTGCCACAGCTTCCTGTCGCAGGTATAACTCAGACTAGCAACTACCATTTTAGCTCAAAAACCTTTTTTTTTTTTAATAGAGGCAGTGAATGACAGAAGCTGCAATTAGTTTTTCTGTA
The DNA here is from genome assembly GCA_013389865.1 of Piaya cayana. Classification (NCBI taxonomy): domain Eukaryota; kingdom Metazoa; phylum Chordata; class Aves; order Cuculiformes; family Coccyzidae; genus Piaya; species Piaya cayana. The sequence goes on from WAAB01006052.1 coordinate 47,428, forward strand.
GGTGTTTGAAAGGTCTTTGCTGAACAGTAGAACACATCGAAAGAGATTTCACTAGAATCATATTAATCTCCAAAATGAGCTGCAGGGAGGAAGAAACAGATGTTTCACCCAGACTTGTAGTGCTTTCCTAAAAAGAAAAAAAATAAATACATTCTGCAGCCCCTTGGTATTTTCCTTGAACTTTTTAATTACAAGGACTGTGCATAGCACTGAAGACAAATTAGTCTTCTTGAAATGTTAGGGATAAGATTTTTCCCTGTTAGCCCCTCAACAGAATTTCATGCCACTCAGCAGAATGGAACATGTCCAACAAGGGATTAAAAACTAGTCTAATACAAGTGTTTAAGGTGTTCATAGAAGGAATGGAAAAAGCAGTTCCTCCTCCTTAATGCCAAATCATGATTGCTCAACTACTTCTCAGCCCAGTTCACCTGCCCAGGGCTGAATTAAACAACAGGCAGAATAAAAAAAAAGAACCTGGATGATAAACTGACTGCGTTCACCTACATAGCCTTCCATACGGTCCTTTGTTAAAAACCACACCACTGTTCCTTCTTAGGCATTCACACATCTCTAACAAACTGCTTAAAATCCTAACATCTCGCTTGCAATTGATAAAGGAAGACTACTTGAAACAGAAACAAAAGTTTGTTAAGAAATAGTGTCCAGAATAAAAATGCTAAATGGTAATACCAGAAGACAGTAGCCATCTTACTCTAAATATCTTCATTTCCAAATCTTTGATTCCAGAGTAATCTTCAACAGAAAGTCATACTTGCATTGCTGCATATAGTCTCAAAAAGAAATGCCTCAGTATCTAACCCCACGAACAGAACAATTTCACTGTTCCCCTCTATAATTAACAACTACAATCTGATCATCTTGCAAATAGGTTGCAATGACTATTAAAAGCAGTCTTAAACAAAACCAGAAACCATCAAAAGCATCCATGGTCCTGGAAATATTATGTTTCCTCTCGTGAGGGAACTGAGAAGTGCCTGAGAAGTGGTTTTACATTCAAGATACTGTTAGGTTTCTCACTCTGAAAGTTACAAAAACAATTATAACTTTTCCCTTTGTTAGTACACTGGACCTCCATGTTGTCAATTGAATCGGTTCCCTCAATGTTATCTGTGAAAGACTTGGCAGTTTTCCACAGATCAATAACCAGCAGTTGTAGGAGGTTGTATTAGGAATGCTATTTTTTACAGGAGACACTCGTATTTCCACCCTACAACCACAACCTACACTATCCCTCCCTGCTAAACACACTGACTTGTAGGTGTATAAACCCACACATCCTAAGTGCAATTGTTAATTGCGGGTACTATAGGACATCTCCAAAAGCCTGGAAGTTTCCACGGCTCTATTTATCCTACAGCAGGCAGTGTGACAGATGCATGCCCTGTCAAGGTTCAAGAGAAAATGCAGAGAAGAGATGACAAGCCTACACTGCTGCTTCAAAGATGCTGTGACACACAAAGTCTGCCTTCACTTTACCGCAGGAAAGAAACAATGATGCTTTTCTCTAAAGGGCCATTTCTCATTAGCAAGCTCTGACCTCAAGTTTTAGGAAATCAGTTGCTCCTAAAGTGTTTTGAACTTTTCTAAAATGGAGATGAAAAATATGTATTTCAGCTGACCCAGAGTTCAGCTTTGTCTTTTAAGAGCAAATTAACAAACCACCATGCTTGCCAGCCCTAAAAATTAATGGTTGAGCTGGACAGCTGAGACATCCAACTTAGCTGGAAGGCTGTTACCTTATGACCTTCAATTTAATTTCATTTAGGTAAGTGCCATCTCAGTTTTCTAGATGTGTCAAAGAAGAGCCTTTTACTCCAACCATGTGATGCTGCAACAGTCCTATACAACCTCAAGAATAACAGCACACTAAATGGGAATGGCTTCTTCTTGCAGGAAACTAGCAAACAAAACAAGGACAAGCTACAGGCATGGAACACATGGAACACACTGCACTAATTTATTTCATTTTAAGATCTAATTCAACAACTGCTCTCTATAAACAGGGCTTCCAGAAAGACTAAACCAACACCAAACTATAACCAACTTCCAAAACGGCTCAGCATAATAAGACATTATTTTCTGATTAAAAAAAATAGTAGGACAAATTTTGCTTATCTGTTTAAGTCTGGACCTAGAAAAGATGCTGTTTCTTCACTTTGAAACGTTTATACACACACACACTCAGGAATGTGTGCTACAGGAATGAACAGTCATTCCTTTTAAGAACAAATACGACAGCAGTCTTCCATTAGTTAAAGGAGGCCTGCAGGAAAGCTGGGGAGAGACTTTTTATCAGGAAATGAGTGTAGTGACAGGACCAAGGCTAATGGTTTTAAGCTGAAAGCAGTAGATTAGATTAGATATTAGGAGGAAATTTTTCACTGTGAGGGTAGGGAAGCACGGGCACAGATTGCCCAGAAAAGTCATCGATGGCCCATTCCTGGAGGTGTTCAAAGCCAGGTTGAGTGAGACTTTGAGCAACCTGATCCAGTGGGAGGTGTTGGCAGGGAGTTGGAACTGGATGATCTTTAAGGTCCCTTCCAATTCAAACCATTCTATGAGTCTATGTTGCTACCTTACAGGGGCTTTGATAGATAAGGGACCTTAAGTCCCTTTCACTGTACTTTATCACCAAACAGCTTTCCTTAAAGCAATTGACTTTCAGCTGTTCAGATGGCTCCTTGAATCCTGTGTTCAGTTCTGGGCCCCTCACCNAGGTGTTTAAGGCATGGGTGGACGAGGTGCTAAGGGTCATGGTTTAGTTTCTCCAATTTAAAGACAAGAATGTCATAAGTGACAGAGTCAAATGCTTTGCACAAGTTCAGGTTTATTACATCAGTTACTCTTCCCTTTTCCACTACTTCTGTGGCCTGAAGGCAGTAGAAGGCCACCAAATCTGTCAGACGCGATTTGCCCTTACTGAAGGCATGCTGGCTGTCAACAATCACCTTCTTTTCCATGTATCTCAGCAAAGTTTCCAGGAGGATCTGCACAATGATTGTGCCTAGCACAGAGGTGAGACTGACTAGCTTGGAGTTCCCCAGGTCTTCCTTCTTTCCTTTTTTAAAAAACAGAGTTATGTTTCCCCTTTTCCAGTCAGTAGAGACTTCACAACTACCATCTTATATTTTTAACATGTCTGACCAACCCAGTCTGAGCTGGGGATTCTCTCCTCCCCTCCTTGCCAGAAATACCTTGGTACAGCTAGAATTCCCTGTACCAAGCTAGATAGTGGACTTGAACTTCACTAACTCCAGCAGAGTTGATAGAAGAGAGTTTCCTCCCTCCTGAGTCCAGTGTGTGGGAACTGAGGAGATACACCTGTCTAATATTACATTCGCATGGTAATGCAGAGCCCTAAATTTTGTGTCCCCTGAACTCCAAATAAAATTTGCTGGGTTGTAAGCATCAAAACAGTGATTCAAATAAAACATCTAAAAATAGAAGAGAAACAAGCATCTTAATAGACAAAGTATAAAGGGTTTGGTATGTTATCTAGGCTAAGCAAGAATTATCAAGATCAGGATTAATATTGCTGACCGAAACTATTATTCAGCTGCAGTTTACCTTACAAAAGAAAACCAAGTTTCAGACTACAAACAAACGAACAGGAAACCAGGAAATAACTGCAACCTGCTTCAGTATTGAGATAAGTTGCCCAAGCATGACATAGAGCTCCAAAACTTGCAGCTTTAACAGCTCTCATAGCTCAGGTACCAGTCCCTAGGCTGCTGATCTGTGTTTTCCTATCAGTTGGCCAGTACTGATCCACAGGAAGGGGCCAGTTCCCTGACTCAGCCCCCTTTTCCTTCCTCCAGCTTAGCGCTTACTGTGAAACAACACCCGCCAGAGTCCCATTTAGTGAATCACCACTGCTTTGATACGTGGTTTCAGTCAAATACTTAGCATGTCCTTGATTTGTGAGAAAAAAGACTCCCAGTAATTCTTTGAAATGCTTTTTCAGTTCTGCCAGTAAAACTTTTTTTCTTTTTTCAGAGAAAGGCTCCAAATATATTTTTCATTCATTTTATTTGAGGCTCACATAATATTTGAATCTCATTGACTTTGAAGACAACCAAAAGTAAAGAACTACCTTGCAAAACACAACTATTTAAAAAGTTTTACTTAGGTCAAAATTGCCTTCAACAGAATGAAGGTGTTTGCTTTCTATGATAATCTATCACATAAATAAACTTATTTTTTAATAGAATATTTCAAGAGATTGAAAATGTCTACTATGTTTTAACTTAACAAATCACAATGCTTCAACTTTCCACTCCTGTCAGGTTTTGTGAATTCCTTTGAAAATGCCAGAATGCATTCAGGCCCACAGAAAACATCACTTTTGGTCAAATGGTTATAATAAAAAATATATCTTAATTTTATGACTAACATCATCACATTTCTATATCTTCTAGTTCGGTAATCCAAGTTATATTTCCAACTGCTAATGAGACCTGCTCACAGTTACTTTGGTTTCTAAGATTTCATCTCTGATCCTCAAATCATATTGAAAATGGGATCTGTGCTTTCAATTTCTTTATAAAATACCTCAATTCAATCAAGTAGTCTGATGTACTAATTTACATCTGTCTGATATACTAACTTACAATCACAAAACTAATTTAAGTTCTCATTGATCATCAAGAAATTTCAGTTCCCTCATTGAAATTCATTGGTGTGTGGGATTAAATATGTAGTTTATTATGGAGATTCTAATTGAAGTTATTGCATAGCTGTCAATAGCTCTTAAAAGAACAGCCACACGGCTAGAAATGTGTTAAATGTTAGCAGTTCACACAAGAAGCATCCTGGTTTCCTAACAGAGTCATGATTGATGACATAAGTAAAGACAGTTTCCCTTGCCAATAAAAGCTACCTTTTCTTTCCCCCTTTTGTTACACAGGAGAAGTACACCCTGCAGTCAGGTCAGCATTTCCTGAAGGGTTCCAAAGAGCCTGTTTCTTTAAACAACAACTTCAGACTTCATCCAGAAGCAGACCACACTTCACGCAAAGTTATGGAATAACAAAATGAACTTACACTACTTTTTTTTTTCCCACACTGCAAAACCGAGGTACCTGGCTTTGTTTGATTTAACAAGTCATGTATCAAAGTTGATACAAATCCAACTTGCTTTTTTAAAGGATAGTTCATCTTTTCAAGAAAAATTCCTTGAAACTAGGTGCATTTATAAAGCTCTTCAGAAAACAGGAATAGAACAAAAAAAGAGGTATAATTCTCATAACCTACCAGAATATTTGAAGAAGAGAGATTTCCTTATGAGACAAAGCTTCGTGCTAGTGAGTCTTTGTTTCTGTTCACATGGAAACCTGCCTGCAAATGACAGTATTATTTTTTAATTTAACAAAGATTGGTTAGGTTGTGTGCTGGCATAGCTACGCAAGCTAATGGAATAAAAAGAAGAAATTGCTGCTGCGCCTTTGAAGATTTCTCCCTTCCCCTCCTTTTAATAGTTTTCTGCAGAATATTAAAATCACACCATTTTCAATGAGAACCCACGTCAGTTCAAGTCAGAGGAAGTTATTCCTAGTCTCAAACCAATGTCCCCTAGTCTGCCTGTTTTCTAACCTGTGAAAAGGAAATGTGGCTGTTTTTTTTAGTCTCTTACAAGCGTACATTGACTTCTTAGAAGGGTTACTGTAAACATGAAATGCTTTCTGGGTTATAGGTCTCAGGATTTAAAGTCCTTATACTGACAACCAATTATTCCTTTTGATTTCATTGTTAATAAAGCGTAACACTCAGCTGAGAAGTAGATATCAATACAGTTTCTGCAATATCACACATCGGAGATGGAAATCCTGTCACATTAATGAAATACATGAAGGATTCCATATAAACTGGGGAGACCTATGTTTCTTCTATCATTACACCTCCACCAGTTTATTTCTATATATTGCTTTGTTATCACAGAATTAGGTCAAAAAGGGCCATTAGAAACACCAACAAAATGTCTGACTACAAGTATCTCAATGGTCCCTAGAAGAACAATGTTTCTCTTATTAGTGGGAAAGCACCTTCTTTTCCTTACTGCAGTCAGCAGAGAAGGGAAAGAATATAATGAAAACCAGATGTTCTTGACCTCCCCTTCAGTTTTATACACCTGTTTCTGCATTATTCCAGATATTCTACCTCAAAAGGTATAGCTGACTCAAAACATAAGACATGCAAGAATCAGGCACCAATCTGAGTTAATAAGCTGGTTGCTAGCTCAGGAGTCATGCATTATCCATCATCATAGGTCTAAAACCAGCAATCCTGTGAGAACCCATTAAGCAAATTGTTGCATATGAACATAAAAGTAATCTGTGGGTGAAAGAAAATATGGTGAGAATATATTGCAAACAGATGGTTAAACAAAAAAAGCCGTTTTGTCCCAACTTTGAATAGCAAATATTTCCATCTTCCTTATCACTATTGTCAGAGACAATTGCTCCACGTGATGTCTCACTGCATTGCTTTCAGAATAGTGAGGCTCCCAGGCAGTGGCACCTGCTCCAGATGAAAGCTACATAGACTCCTAGGGCTCTTTGAGCACTCTTTAGGTCTTCTTTATACCCATTTTGTATCTCCACATGGTAAATCTCTCCAGAATAATGATGTTCCTTATTGTTCAGCATTTTGCACAGTGGAAGTCAGGTCCAGTGAACCTATTGTGACCTACTGAGCAAGGTACCAGATACCAGATAGTGGCCCATAGCTTCTTGATTCTCCTGAACAGATGCACAGGCCATTCCAGAGACCGTAGCAGAACCAGCCTGCCCGGCCTTCTGAAATGACATAATATGTGCTGGCAATGAGCTCAGAAACTTTAAATATGATACAAACTTAGGCTCTAGTCCAGAGGAGAAAGAATGATAAGAATAAGAAAGCAGTAAATACCTTCAAATTACGACTCTTCTGGAATCTCCCCTTAGCCTTCAAAATTAGAAGCCTAAAACTAAATGTTGTGCACATAATGCAGCTACACAGTGAGGTCCCTCAGCTGTAGGCAGACCTGGAATTTCCCATGAATCTGTCATACCAGGCAGATAGAAGGAATTTGAGGAGCAGATGTGAGGCAAATACTTCAGTCATGATGTCACAGCATCGTTTTGCATTTCCTTTTAAAAAGTGCATACTCTCAGGATCACTATTTTGATGTGCGCACCTTTTGCTGGGTGAAGGCTATGCCCACTCCTTCCTGACTTCCAGAAGAGATGTCCTGTGGAATTCACTCTCTCCAAATACATTCTCCTTTATAAGTGGAAAACTATGGTTTAAAGAGTACAGCTACAGACAAAAAACTCAGGTTACAGTTTTAGGATGGGCCCTTCTATATCTATTAACACAGGAAATGAAAAAAAAAACCCACAAACCTTACAATCTAAAGGGAGAGATAACAGGAGAAAATGAGAAGCAGCTTCCTCAGATGCTGAACTGCACAGGGAGGTCCCTGTAGATAGAGGTCCTTAATATCCAGTCAAACAGAGGTAGAAGTAAACACAACTCACTGTAATGGGTAAGAAGACTTGCATTTTGGCAGCCTCCTTTTCTGGAGTAATTGAAGCTAAGAGTCATTCCCTGAGGACACACACCACTAGAGATTCGTGCAATATAGCATTTCTTAGCACACTGTGTGGCCTGCAAAGGTATAAAAAAAGTTGACCTGCTCATGCTTCAAAGCACTGGCGAATCCATACATTGACACAATGCCATAGAATGCAGCCTATATTCATTAAATAGGTTGGTTCTCAGGATTCATCTATTTCAGTCTGCCGTATTGTCAAACAAATCACAAAATGACCAGCAAATGCTTCCACCACACCCACAGAAGACAGCCCATCTCCTTCAGTTTAAAAACTTTCTGCATCAAAAGTGTGTGATTTTAAAGACCCCAGCATGCCCATTTCCTGATGCTATAAACACCTGATCAATCTGAGCTGTATCCATCACTAGGAACACTGAGAAAGCTGTCTAAAGAACACACTACTTTTTTTCACCAGTGTGGCAATGATGTAACCACATGAGGTTTCTCACACAACTAAAAAACTGCACAGTCAGACTACTTAAAACAAAAGATTTCCTAAAATGAGATGAAGTAGTGTGAAAGCAGAGCCAGAATTTGCATTTCATTACAGAGACATGGAAACACGCAACAAAACAAAAGTCACCCCATGAAAAGGATATTGCTGGGATGGTCCATTTGGGAAAGGAAATCTCCCCAAGGAGTTAAGATAATGATGACATGATACTAGAAGAGGAACATTTGTAGTGGTAGTTACTAGTTGTACTATAACAGAAAACAAGGCAAAATTCCCTATGTTTTAGATAAAATATGCTGGACAAAGCACCTCTGTCCCACTATTCAAAGAACACAAGAACATAAACACTACAGCTGATCAACACTTGTCAGATAATGTGAGGAAGTCATGCAGATGACTTCATTAACTCCTGATAAAACAAATGAGAAATAAGTTATAAATTACAATTTCCTACTGAAAACAACAGTCAGCCATAGTCATGGAAAAAAATTGTTTTCAAACGCCTGATCTTACACCTCCTAAGTAGACTCCAAAGGTACAAGAGACACAAGGTGCATCCTATTTTCAGAGCCTTAGAGCTGGATACACTTGGTTATCCTTTGCTATTTTTTTTCCCTTAAACATGCACTTTCTCAATAACTCTTCCCATTTATTCTGGAATGCCATCAATCTCATCAGATATCAGGACATTTGGGAATTCTTATTTCCTAGATCATGTGGAAGAAAAAATACAGAGAATACCTATGTATGATCCAAATGAAAAAAACGAATTATTCTTAATGTCATAATCATTTCTTTGGAAGCTTTAGTTCCATTTTAAAGGAAAAAAGTATTGAGGTTCTTTCGAAGCCGTAGAGCAGCATTAATTGCTGAACCTCAACCTGTTTTCCTAGCACTGATTCTCAGTAAAGCGTTGTGGCAGTCCAAAATATCAGTACAGTAGTAGTAACTGCTATAAATGAAGATTGCAAGTAGACCATCTGACAAGATGTCACAGCCAGGAGCCATTATTTAGGACAGTCCATACCCTAGCTTAATTGAAATTACAATAACATATTTTTTTTCTCCTTAAATCACCTATTCAGTCTCAAAAATGTAAAATCCCTCTAAGTAGCTCAACATATAAACTTTAACAGAACAACTGAAAGCAGCTTCAAAGAACACCAACTTGCTTTGTGTCTTTGCATCATGTGCACATGGTCACTAGACCATGAAAGAACAGAAAACACAAACTTTAAAATTCATAGAATCATAGAATCACCACGTTGGAAAAGACCTCTTGGATCATCGAGTACAACCATTCCTATCAAACACTAAACCATGACCCCGAACACCTCATCTACCCATATTTTAAACATCTCCAGGGGAGGTGACTCCACCACCTCTTTGGGCAACCTGTTTCAGCGCCCAGTGACCCTTTCTGAGAAAATAATTTTCCTGATATACAGTCTGAACCTCCTGTGGCATAGCTTAAGGCCATTCCCTCTCATCCTGACCCCTGTCACTTGGGAGAAGAGGCCAGCTCCCTGCTCTCCACAACCTCCTTTCAGGTAATTGTAGANCTGTCCTTCTCCTCTGGGCAGCTTTCCAGCCAGAGTTCTCCTAGTCTGTAGCACTGCATAGGGTTGTTGCGCACCAAGTGCAGGACCCAGCATTTGGACTTGTTAAACCTCATGCCATTGGACTCAGCCCAGCGGTCCAGCCTGTTCAGATACCTTTGCAGAGCCTCCCTACCCTCCACCTTGCTTAGCATCACCCGCAAATTTGCTAAGGGTACACTCAATGCCTTCATCCAGGTCATTGATAAAGACATTGAACAGATAAAGTTATTTCATTACCAAGCCTATGCCATAGAAGCTCAGCAAGCAATTTACAAACTTGGTATTTTCAAGAGGGGAGATATATCACCTGCCAAGATGACATTGCACAAGTAAACAAGCAACGCAGCCGAGATTTCTTAATGTATGAGGCTGTTTACAGGCTCTGATTTTAAGGTGCTGAACGCTCAGACCACACACATGCAAACAAGCCATATACTCATGAAAACACAAACCGCATGCTCCAACCTGAAACTTTCATTCTAGGAAACAGAAGAGATTATGTTAAACTGCTGTTCAGAAGCATTCTTCCAACCCTGGTTATTAGCTCTGATCCACCTGAACTGGGGATCCACAACATTTTGCATTGCTGAAGAGATGGAAAATTGTGTTTAGAAGGAAGAAATGAGGAGTAAACAAGTGGAGAGAAAAGGTGAGGGCATTTCTGGGATCCACCTAGAATCGTGTTGCTAATATAAGCTTGCAGTGTGAAGATACTGGCTGTGAATAAGTTTGCAGCCACGAAGAGCTACAAAACCTCAACATGGTTTGAAGTGGTTTTGCTGAGGGGAAGAAGCTGTAGCAGCTGATTTGGATTCTGAAATATGTTTGCAGAAGAAAAAAAAAAACCAAACCCATGTTCAAAACATAGATATCTGCAGAGAGTATTAAGAGAGTCTCAGAGGGCACAACTGGGCCTGGACCTGAACCTACCTCTTGTCATGAAGGAGTAAGGACTGGATGGGGAGACTTACTCAAGTGACTTTCCTATTGATCCTGTGCAGCCTCTACCAGTAAGGGACTCTCAGCTTTTGCTCTTCACAAAGGCAAGCTAGGTTGGGAAGCTCTTAACATCTCTCTTTCCACCAAGTATATTTATCTCAGCAACTCCCAATGGGCCTGAATCCAGCTACAACAAACCTTCTGGGTACTTGTGACTGTTATGAAATGGAGTGACTCAGCCAAGCTACATCAGGAAAAGGATGTATTTTATTTGACCACAGAAACTTAATAATCCAAGGGAGAAAAATCCCAAGTGTCAGAAAATAACCATTCCTATCTAACTTATTTTTACAAAACTCTTCTCTCTGAACTTATACAGCTGTTGCTCTCTGGTCTTCTGTCTACCCATACACTTTTGCCTTTTCTTCCTCCATCCCCAGGCACACAGTTCTGTCCTTCAGAGACTTTTAGCCATCTGTCTGGTGATGCAGTTGAATCAAAGGTATCAATGTGTATTTACCACCAGCATTTCCCCACATATGTTCCCACTGCCATGGTAAACTACAACAGACCCTGAAAGACAAGGTCAAAACATAGCCTAGATATTTCCCACAAGTCATCTGGAAGAACCATTTTCTGAGGAATTCTCTGGCATGGATTTGCAGTTGATCTGTGACCAAAAAACAATATCAACTCAGCACTCTGGACTTCTAACTGAGTTTCTGGGGCATCTGGGAACAAAAATCACCCCTGAAAACTTTGAATCCCATTCTTTATAGGTTATCAGTATTACTTATTTGGTCTATGACAGCCTCATTCTGTTTCTTTTCACAGTGTGGGAGTCAAGGTCCCTGCCTCATACCTGCACTGCTTTGCTGAGCACCCCAGCATTGCTTCACAGGAATCAATAATTATTTTCTTTGTTTCAGAAACTTTTCAGACTATCCTTGCACAAATTACTATGGTAACATACAATGATATATGTTGCATCCAATTATAATATTTATGAAGACAAAGCAGATCTCTTCCCGAGTTACTGTACCACCTAAATGAAACATCAGTCTGAATGCCTCAGATTACTCATAGATAATGCAGTTAGCACAACAGTACAGTTACGTAAACTGTTAAGCAAACACTGAAACAGAGGAAAAAATAGGAGATGTCGAGTGAACCCTGGAAAGACACATGAATTACAGGCTGTCAAGACTACATATGCTGAAGCACTGCAGCAAAGTTGAAAATTATTGTAGTAAGTACCTCATGATTTAGGCCAACCTAAGAGGGAGGCTATATGCTTGGTGAAAACCTGGGCCAATGCAGATGTCAGCATGAGTGGTTATCATGGAAGGCTATTAGACTGGTCAAGCATGATTTCCCCTTTGTGAGCCCATGCTGACCACTCCCAATAACAGTCTTTTCCTCCAGATGCTTGGAAATTACATCCAGAATGAGGTGTTCAAAAGGTTCGTTTTAATCTAGATCACCAGCAAGATGCAATACAATTGAAAAAACATATCAACATTAAGAAAAAAACATTGTGTTGAGGAAAACAATTAAACATTTAGCCAGAAAATAGGTATAAATCAAAAGAAACTGCCCCATGTAATAGAAAAAAAATTGGTAAAGAGTTGTGAATAATTCCTACCTGCTTTTCTCACTTCAGATCAAACCATACTTCAATGTTTTGTCACTTCAGTCCTAAGAGATCTGAAATGCTTGCCTCAGGCTACTGCAGACCACACAAATCTGTTCAATGAAAAAGACAAAAAATTTAGTATGAAGGATGTACTATAAGCCCAGGAACAATGACTCAAGAATTGTGTCATTCAGTAGGCAAAGATTACACTACAGCACCTCATGCTTAGAAATAAGCCCTCTCTTGAAAAAAGCCCCATGTCAGTAAACACAAAAAGACATTGTAAGGAAAAGCTAAAGCTCTCTCACTGCAGTGAGGTGACTAGTGTGCAGCATATCAGAGCCTTTCCAAAACACTGCTGCACTTTCTAGGTTGCCGTATACAAGCTCCAACACCTTTACCAGGGCAGAAAGGACTGTAAACTGGTCTAGAAGACAGCCCTGATCAATGTGTAGATGACAGATGTGTTACAGGACTGAACACCAGCTTATGCAAGCAAAGTCTCCTTCCCAGAGAAAATATGATTCTGTGTAAGTAATTTTCACTGCTTCTTGGTATTTCCAACTGTAGCAAAGAAAGTAATGATAATTCACACTGTAATTATGCATTTAAATAAGATGGTGAAAGAAATGCAGAAATGAGTATGTACTTAAGATGAAATCACTCTCCATGGCTTCTTCTCTTCACTGACCATCATGGAAACCTGATCAAGGAACTTTAAATGGACATTGAACTTAAAGACATCTGGAACTTGACAATCCAAATCCTAGCAGTATAAGGGTCAGCTTGATATGCTGAATATTGCTTACTAAATAAAAAAACCCTCAATGTGAAATATGAGAATCCTCCAGAAGGTGTTTTCCCTCCCCACTGCGTATGTTATCACAGACATTAATTTAAAAAGACTATTTACTTCAAATACGAGTGGGGGGAAGGGGGTAGGGGAGGGGGGAAGTACCAAGATTGGAGCTGCCCATGGCAGCTGCAGTGAGAAAACAATAAATTACAGAGGCCTATAGCAACATGAACGTTTTTAACATGCCACCATAAAGGATAAAATGTCAGGTAAATTTCTTCAAGAGTCAGACAATTTACCACAAATTACCTTAATGGTGGTGCATACTCAGCTGAGAGGAACTGTGGATATCATTTGGTTCTTATTCTTTGAATTCACAATTATTATTTTTCTAAGACAAAATAAAGATGAAAACAAAACTCTCAAAGGCAGCAGCAGGAAAGTCTTACTGAGGAGGACAGTTTTGCAGTGGCATTCCCAACAGGCAATGGTCAAAAGACCATGCACAATTCCACCAGCATAAAACATGCCCACCAGCTCACAGTCACCCAGGGACTCCAAAGAAAAATGCAGTTGTCACCACAAGCTGATGTTCACCGAAATAATAGTGCTCATCAGTAAGAAATTAGCACAGCACAGACATTTATCACACCAGGACTCTCAGACCTGTCTCATCCTCACTTTCTCTTTTCCCTTGGTGACTCTGGAAAAGAGCTTACCCTTCCCTTGGGCTCCCATTAATAGCAAAGGACATCCAGTCCCGGGCCTCAGTTCCCCATAACAGCAAAGGCACACCTGTTATCTCTAGCTGTCTGGAAAAGAGCACATTAGTCAACCAAGTTGAAGATTATAATGGATGCAGCAACTTCCTGAAGAATTTGCCCTTACAGCTAAGTCACTCTCTTGCTATTTTATGAAAGTTGAAATATTCCTGTGAGAAGGCACCAATATGAATTTCCATGGAAGAATTTTTAACTCAAGGATGGAACTCTGGAGGGAAACTAAAGAAATACTTAATCTGTTCTGTGAGTACCAGCATTTCTGTAAAACATATACATCAGCGACTAAGGAACTTGCGGGATCCAACAGCTTTAAAACTCAACCTCATACAATATAAACACAATCCTATGACTCATCCCTCCTCTTTTCTGTACCTCCTCTAACTGGTTACATCTGAATCATGCATATTACAAAAAACAACAAGATAGTACCATTAGGTGCTTTATAAGTGGTAGAAGCACAAAATGGCATGAAATGCCAAAGCCTTTTTAATAATGATGCTTTTCTCTGCTGCAGATCACCTGGTATGCTCAGCTCTCTTAAAAAAATAATACTGTCACTCCCTGATTAAATTACTCCCGGAATGGAAAAGACATTGAGCAACCTGCCTGTTTCAATTGGCTGCGTAGTGACTGAGCTCAATGAATATGGAAATAATTGGAAATCCTAGACCAATACAGACGAGGAGGAATATGTGACCCACATAAAGGGCATGCTGGAGTTGCCTGAAAATAAAATCATAATGCTATACTAAACAAGTGAAAAATCCTTTATACTGGGGGTAGAGGTTAAAAAACAAAGATTACTTCAGTAAAATGCCAGAGGGTTCCAACAGAGATGCAAAGTCTTTTCAAAAGCTCTTTACAGGTTGTCATCCTAAGAAACTATGAAACTAAGAATTTGTAAAATCTTAATTCCTAACCTTAATCTAGACTTCTGCATCTCTTTTACTATTGAGGTCCAATAGGTTTACAATATTACTAAGCAGTTGCCAGCCAAGTTTCTTTGACTTAGACTCTGAAGCTATGACCTTTCAGTACTTCACAGCCAAAATGATTCTAATAAGACTATAAGAAATCGACAACTAACTTAGAAAAAAACCAAAAAGTGTTACCACCAGATAAGCCTGTTTTCAACGATGCAAGCAAGTGAACTGCAAAGAAGGTAAGAAAATTACAGCTCTGCACTAACTTGAAAAATCTGTAACATATCTCCCTTAAATATCTAAAAAAAGCTTACATTCTCCTTGGACATGACTCACTTGCCTACCTGCATTAACCAAGAATAAGTAACACCCCAGCATAAGAAATGCTTCTGGTGAAACACAAGTAGTTTCCTTCCCACATGCTCCCTCCAGCTGGAGTACAGGAGACATTCAGGTATCCCATATAGCTCTGGCCCTCCTGGCATATATACTACTCCCTGGAATTGCTAGCAAATAAGTAATGTTACAGCAGCCTTTTCCAGCTTCTTCCACCTGGCTGTCAGAGCAACTGGCAGGTCCAGAATCAAGAAGGAAGTTTACACCCAGTTTGGACAAATGCAAACATACATGCACACCCAATTCTAAACTCTTTTTAACCACATCTAAAACTTAGGGCTACAGATTTAGTACAATACTTTTTAAAGGTTCTGAGATGTGCTCTCAAAACACATTTTGTCATTTTCTTTATACTTGCAATGATCTAGTTTCTTAGCATAGTTAGTTCCTAAGGATTTTAGAGTGAAGCTTTTTTCCTTCTCTACTGCTAAGAAATTTTCCTTTCATTCCTTTAACTTTACATAAGTGTTTTTCATTTCCTGAACAATTCTCAGAGAAAGCTAGGGTATTTGTAGAATATCTTATTAATTAATTCATAAATATATATACTTGGCTCAAGTAAGCATGAGAAAACTTCACCATGAACTTTTATCTCACAGGATCACCTTACACTATCATGCAAATTGGAAGGTATTAATGTGACGTGTTCTTTAGGCTGCTTTCTATCTCTGTGGCTCAAACAAATCTCTACAGCAGTTTCTAAGCTAGTAGCCATCACTTTCATAATAAGTGTCTTAATCTAAAATATTTCTTTTTTGACTTGCTAGGATTTGAGTTAATATTCTGATGTGTTCTATATTCCTCTCAGATAATTTTTTTACTTAATAGCAGTCTGATGAGAAAAAAAAACAGTGCAGGTAACCTGATTCACAATATATGCTGCTGTATATTTTACTAAAAGCTTTTTACAAGCATTGCAAAAGTTGGTTTAAAATCTCTTCCCTGTAATGAAGAGGTTTCACCTTCTCACTAACAAAATCATAAAAAGTGTTCTGTAAAAAGGGTGTTTCAAAACTGTTAGTTCTGTTTTCAGACTATTCTTACTGAAGAGGAACAGTTTTTCCTAAGTACTGGCTCCACATTAAAAGTGCACATAGGATTGTTTGATGTGCCAGAGTAAAGTTCCTCCTTTCCAAATCAATACAACTCTGCCAATGTCTATGTGATCATCCTAAATGTTAATGAAAACATCAGTTATAGGATATATGAAGGCAAAGAACACAGATAGATACAGACGTGTTCTGAACTGGATGAGTTGAAATCTAACAGCCCTATCAGGGACTGGGTGATTGATTACAAAAGGTGAAAATAAAGATGTACACAACACATCTTTCATAACTGGAAGTCCCTTTGTTCCAACATTGCAATTACCACCTATCCCTGGCACGTGCAACTCTACATAATCCTCTTATGATCACCATGGCCAGCACTTTCACAACTGTATTCTCTGAAGCAAATTCACAGGGAAAAAATGCTGAAATGCATTATATAAGGAATATAATCCCATTGTTAAGACTGGAATGTTCTGCCTTGTAAGGCCTCCAGATGTAGCTGAAGTTCTGCTTGGCAGCAGAAATGGTAGTACAGGTGACATAACATCTCCTTACCCTTCAAACCCCAGCAAAAGATGCAAATGAAACACAAAGGAGTGACCACCAGTGCTGGTCTGAGAAACACAAGAAAGTCACTGAAGACATTTGATTTAGTGCACATGCTTAGGACCCCTTGGATGTTCAATCACTCCTGTGGCTTGAATATTTTACCTTGTAATTCTTCATCTACTCAACTTTCAAAAGCAGCTACCACTTATCAAATCATGTCCAAACCAGGTAGAGTTACAGATGGCTCAAAAGTTTTTAAAATAAAAAGATTGTCATTTCTTCGTATGACTACATAATAGAACATAATCTAGTAGGCAGAGCTCTGAACTGAAATGCAGGAGACTTAAGTCCTGCTTCTCGTTCTGCCATGGGCACCCTGGAAAGACTCTTCTTTTTATCATAACAGGAACAATAAGAGAATTCCCTCAAAATCTGAGCAACATTACAAACTGATGATTGATAGGGATATTGGCTTTGAAAATCTTGATCCAGTTTCTCATCCTGGGGAGGAAGAGAGGATTATACAAGTTAAGGACTGTCAACTATTTATAGACTTAGCTTTAAAAAAGTTTTGCAAAGATAGCAAGCCAGAAGCCTATTGCTGCCTCAGCCCTCACCAATAGGAACAACTCCCAGAGGTATCTACACACTGTTCCAAGGTCACTGGAGTGCATGTTATTTTATATCTTCTTGCCAGTAAACTGTAGGACCACTTTGTCACACAATGGAGAGGGAAAAGGAAAAAAAAATATTTTTTCCCCCAGGATTTCACTTCACTAGTTTCTAACAATTTTACTATTCTTTTATTTCTGATTAGGAGGATGATGCCCAGGTACAAATGCCTGGTTTATGATTCTCTGCTATCAAGGCAATGCAACATGAAGACAATGGATGTTCATGTCCACTTCATCATGTGGAAATGAAAGCTATCATCTCTTCTATGTACTACTGAAGAGGAAATCTTCCTGCAAAGTTTTTCCTATTGTTCTCCTTCCCGCCAACCCCCATTTCTGCTAGATTTTGTCCAATCTAGCTCACAAACATCACTAGCAAAAAAACTCTCCTCTTCACCTGTGAGAAGGTGGGGGGGGAGGCGGGCAGCAAGCAACTGGGGGCAGACTCTGCTTTTTGGGGTGAAGTGAGAACCCTAATTGCCAGGATTGGTTCTCCAAATCCTTGCCAAGAGAAAAGGGCTACCCCAGCAACTGCAGATCTGGATGATGATGATGATAGGGCAATTGGTGATATATCTTCCCGAATTACTATACTTATTTTCTTGTAGTAATGATTAGACAGCTTGCCTTTAAAAGCTGTTGCTGTTAACTTGCAGTTGATCACTACTGATCATTTGTTATTATTCTTGCTGTAATAAGTTGAGTAAAACTTGGTTTCGCAGAGTATTTGAGGCTCTGGGCTTTCACGCTGATAGTGCTTTGTGTTTAGCACCTTGTGGTAAAACAAGAGTTTAGAGCAGACAGAAGAATTCAACAGTGTTTAATGCTAATATACTCTTAAGAATACTCCCATTGTATTTAATGGTGCTTGGTATGGAGTGGTTTGCTTCAAGAACAGCCTGGATGGGGTCTTGGGCAACCTGATCTAGTGGAAGTTGTCCATGCCTTCCAACTCAAACCATTCTATATTTTATGATTCTATGATCTATTCTATTACAATTTAGCCTAAATGTTATTAACGTATTGATGATGAACATGATCCAGAACTACTCTAAAAGTGAGAAGTAAATCTTGTGCCTTTTAAAAAAAAAAAGAAGCTATTGGTTTCAGTATATAGAAAAATACTGATTTTACAGAACTGAATATTACATTTCTTCCATAGGTCTTAGTAAAGACAAGAAGCTACGTGGTGTGGGTTGCCTTTGACAGTCTAGAGAGGAGGTATAAAGAATCTGCAATCCTGTCTGTCAGCCTATGCAGTTAAATATAGTTAGAAGTGGTTGCACTGCTGACCCTTCACAGTATGGACTTAAAATTAGTACTTCTGAGAAAAAAGTAGAAGGTACCTACAAAGTCTCTACAGCCTCATCATTGATTTCTCCTTTGCCTTCCAGTCACTAGAAACTTGAAAATAGTTGTCCTTACAAAGAACATCACAATCAACAATTCCAGATGTAGTGCCTGAAAAAACGAGCTGTCATGTCTGTGTTTCCTAGTGAAGGTGTTAAGCAAGACAGGCTTTCTGCACCTTTGAGCAATTACTACCTATAGCTGTAGCCTAAATGAGTAGTTACTGAACTGAAACAAGTGGAAAACTGCTATTAAGGCCCTAACTTTTGAACCTTTTGGACTAACCAGTCAAGCATTAGAAGGTAAAATGTATGCTAATAAATTTATCTTTCTCTAATAATTAAATACTTAGGAAAAATTATTAGACCTTGTCTGGATAGACACAAAAGAAATGGGTTTGGCAATGAACAACTAACACTGCACTGTCTGAAAATAAATATAGAAAAGACTGAATAAGAAATTAGAGGTTCCTCAAGAATCAAAAAGCACCCTGAGCTGTGCTTGCAGAGACCATTTGGACTGTGATGGAGCTTTCTCTCATCAAAGAGGTAGCTAACTGATGGAGTCTCATGAATAGACTTTTTCCAATACATGTGACACGAAAGGTAACCTATGTGCAAAAATGAAAATCTTGTCAGAAGAGGAACAAATCAGTAGGATGGGGTAAAACTTTCTAATATAAGCTAGATAAGCATTTTTGCCATGTATTTTTTTATCTCTTTCATAAGTGCTTCTAAGCATGTTGCCTATTTTAACTATTACAAGTATATCTAACTGCATTTCCTCTTAACCTGGCTTGACTCACGTGTGATTTTGACTAACTAGACGACAGCTAGCCTTTCCTTACCAAGGGCATGGCAATCCATAGACCAGGTCACTTGGGTAATAAAACAAGCAACCAGTTAGTCCTGATACTGTTCAGGACCTGTAAGGTGAAATGCAACCAGCCACACTGGCTAGGTAGAAAGCTGGTACCACAAACATCAGGAGAAACAAATTCCTTCCAGTTACTATTAGTAAACAAAAAGGCTGGAATCCAGTAAGATATTGAAGCATATGCTTCAACTCCAAGGATCCCAAAGAACACAGCAAAGCATCCACATAATTTATCTTCCTTCCCTATTCATGCTCTTTGTCAAAGTAACATCAGCAGAAAAGTCAACATATCAGTGTGTTACTCATGAGATTCCCCTTGAGAAGGACTGCCTGCCTCACAAACTAGAGATCAAAAGGAAAGGAATGTAGCCCAATACACCCTCTGCCAGTCATGGTGGATCACAGACAGTAGCTAATTTGTTGAGAAAAGTGTTCAGAAAACATGTAATATAAAGGCAGCTGTAGTTTATTACACTGCTTAATTTTAATTCTATTTTAAGGCACATTCAACTTAAGGTTATTTCAACAGTAGGGATAGGATATGGATTTATAACTCCTCAAAACAGATGACAGAAAATGCTAAGTAGATTTAGTTGATTAAAGTTTAGCCTCAATAGGTTTTAAAATCACCTTTGAATGGATGTATTAGTTTGAGTACTATAAATGCTTGTAGCACTAAATATTTTTGCTCAATAAGATTAAAAAGTTTACTGTAGCTTTGTAACTCTACTCTTTATCATTCCCTACCCCATCCTGAGTGAAAAGCCTCTTGACAAACTGTTAAAAGACAGATCATAAATGCAGCCAGCATTATTTGGAATTCTAAAAGCAAACAGTTTCAGAGATACAAAGAACCAACCAAGAGAGATTTAGAATCTTTTTCTAAATATAAAATGTTTCTGGACCCACAGTACAGCATGACTGCCTTAAAACATGCTTCCCCTCTGTAAGAGATATAACAAAGATTCCGATGGATTGATTTCAATAACAATAACATTACAGAAAGCATGTGTCAAAATCCTGAATTACAGAAACTATAACCTTTCTACAGAAAAGTGTAAAAGAAAAGATTAGTTTCCTTTGAATGGCAAGTTCTTAAATTTTTTTGAAAAGAAACAGAAACAAGAGTAGTATTTTCTAATTCCCAGGCACTGATCATAACTCACCAATAGAGGTATCCCATACAAATTCCAATACAGTCACATATGACCAATGTTGCTGTGACACCTTTCAGCTGTAGTGATGCTCATAAATAATGATACAGCTTTTCAGAGTTTCCCATAACAGGCAGCTTTTATGTGGAAAAGGAAATAAGCAGTCTGATATGAATCATTGTTTTTCTATTTTGGTTTGGAGTGCTGTTAAAAAATGATTACACCAAAAATGCACTGTGTATGTTTGAAAACAATTTCACTCAAGTTAAGCATTACCATAAAAGTCAACATTTTACAAGGAAAGTGATTCAAGTTGGAAACAATTTGTAACTCAGTTTTATGAAGTTTGCATAAGAACTGCCTACCCAGAGGAAGAAATCCACTCACTAACACAGTGAATGTGATTATAATAGAGGAGAAAACTGGAGCAATTGCAAAAATGATCTCTCATTGATCTAGAGTACATGAGCTAACAACAACGTGCAGATATGTAGCAGATATTGTTGAAATAAAAATACAGGATATTAAGTGTCACATAGACAAGGAAGAGAATTGTGACAAATATATTCACATTTTATCAACAAGAACAACAAAACAACAGGATGATCTTAATAACTATAAATTAAAGAAATACAGCATCCACTTCATATTCTAATTCAGAGACATGGAAAGGAGATTGCCTTACCTCAAATAGAGCTTGAAGAGAGACATTAACAATCTGTCTACATCCTTTCCTAGTTCCCTTGATCACAATCTAAGAAGGAATACAGAGTAGCAAATAACTATCTTCCCTGCAGACAGCATGTGCCCAGAAGTAACATGCTTCCCAGTAAAGTGCTGAAAAGAAGTGAAAAAAATATTGTAACTCAAAAAGACAATCTCTGCAAAATAAAAAGGCACAAACTTTATACTTGAAATTCAAAGTAAGGTTTATTGCATTTCAAGGGAGTAGAGACATTCAGGAATTAAATAATATAGACATAACTGCAGTGTCACATCAGTTCTCAATAATATGTTCATTTGGAACATTTGTCTACAAAAGAAAGGTGGTAAGTTCATCTGCACAGAACTCAGTCACTGAAGACCTGAAAAGATTCCAGTAGCAGCCACCCATGACAAAACCTTATTAACTTGCTTTTTCCTCCCAGACTACAGTGCTTGCTAAAGCTACACTCAAATGTTAAAAGCATTGGTCAAGAGTTCATCCACTGACCTGCAATGAAAGCCCTGTGTTCAGCTCCAACATTTTGTAACAGCAAACAAGAAAAAAATGGTTTCACAGAATGAACTGTTAAAAAAGAAAATCCTCACATAGGCTTTCCCCAAGGGGGAAGAAATTTCCACAAGCTTTAAATTGGCCAGGCGGATTTAAGAGGAAGCAAAAAAAAAAAAAAAAAGGCAGCTCTTTCTGTTGCGTCAAAGAGCTCACTGTGCAATAGGAACAGTGAACAGAGTTGTTAAACTGGCAAGGTTTTGCTGAAGACAGCTTTTCAATATGCTCTCAGCATCGTCTCCCAGGGCTGGCTGGAGACAGTCCCACTCCTCTTATATGAGCCATGTTCCTTCAAGAGGCTATCGTTCTTAAGGACAGTTTCTATAAACACGCTGTTCGACTGGTTTTGCTGCACATGATGAGGGTAATTACACAGATATACATACCTGCATTCATGTATTAGGACTGTATGCTCTTGGGGAAAATGCAGGCATATTCAAACTAGTGATCATTACCTCGGCTTAAGAGCAGGATGCTGTTGATGACTGACTGCCTGCTAAAACTCTGTTCTCTGCTTATATAATTCATTATGCTGCTGGAAAGCAATTTTAAAAGACAGAGTACTTACAGAGGAAACCTGTAATGCAATTCCATCAGGATGTTGTAGTCCAATCAGCATTCACTGATTAAAGGAAATCAGTAGTTACATACTGCTGACTAGCTTTGTGTTTAGTGCAGAGAGCTTGGATAGCCACCAGAGACTGTCCTTACGAGGGATGAGTGTCCCTCCTGAGAATGACTGCTACATGCCTGAAGACATCTTCAGAGGCTGAAGGAGTGTATTTACTGTGAAAAGAGCAAGGCACTCAAGCAACCTAGTTAAACATGAATAAACATGCACGACGACACACAGGGAATTACTAAACAGATCTCTGCAGCTGAGGAAAGCACCTTGTGTTTCTTTTACAAGCCATGGAGACCTAAGTAAAGGCATTCAGAGCATAGTTCAACCTACTCCAATCTGTATCTAGTCAGCTGATCTGCCTTCTGGGCTTCACTGCCTACAAAGGGAACCTACAATGGCTTACTCAAAAGAAGGTTGCAGACACCACTGTTTCTTGAGGTGAGTGACATGTCAAGTAACAGGGCACATCACACCTTGGAGATGTCTGCAGAAAAAACTTGCAAGAAAGAAGAACAGGATTGGTGAGAGACAGGAATATAAACTGTGGAATGCAATTTTTAATGTGACTGCAGGATCAACAGCAGGGACAAACATATGCAACTGGTTAATTTAGAATTTTTTTTCTATTTCTACATCTTTCAGAGTTGCCACAGGGACAAACTGCACCCAAATATGTGGGAAGGCAACAGAAGGAAAGGAATTACATCCAGGAGAGAAATTCTCCCTGAGCATACTTTTTCTCTACTAAGAATATTTCTACAGGGAAAAATTATTTCTTTAATAGTTTCTCTTCAAATCCCTCCAGGTGAAAATTAATTTCTCTTCTAAAGTGTTTTCATAGATGGCAGAGTAAGTTTCTGGATAAAGTACACTTGATTTACAAGTGAAATGTGGCATTATCTAAGATTCTAGACCTGTAAACTAAATTCAAGGTCCTATTTGTGCATCGAGCAGTGTGCTGCTCTGTTATGCTCCCTCCACACTGGACAACTCGCTATAATCAAAGCTCCAGCTGTGGTGTGATTGGAGTTATATAAGCATAGCTTTGCCCATATGAGAGCATGGTGGTTAATAATTCCGTCCCTGCTGTGTGGAAGGTAATTACAATCTGGTTCAGTTTCCCAGACCTAAAATCTAGACAAGTATTTTAACACATTTCATAATAATAATACCTGCTCACAAGACTACTTAAATGTTTCCCGTTATAAATGCTCAGTCCCCGTGGCTCATCATTGTCAAACTGCAGGCTGAAGGAAACTGATCATGTTTGCTCTTTGCTAAATGAATTTTGGTTTATCTTAGGACCATAAAAGAACAGTTATTTGCACTTTGAGCAGGTGCCTGAACCAGATGATCTCCCGAGGTCCCTTTCAATCTATATTATTTTATGATTCTGTGAAAATTAGATCAATTATTAGAAGCTGCCTTAGGCTGTTACAGAAATGAAGTGGATTGTGGCCAGCTCTAGTGGTCTGAAGCCAGAATTTGGATAATTTGGATTCAACTGTGAAGATAATATTCAACTCCAGAGTCAAAGATCTCTCCATTCTGTTGTTCCATGAGAAGCTACTAGAACATCTGCTGAAACATCGCATTTGTACAGACACTGCAACCCATGAGGGCATTAAATGATCCTACCCTATGGAGAGGGCTGTGTTGGATCCCACACATCCCATGCTGTTCCACTCTGGGATTCCCAATCTCCTTTTGTTTTTTTCCCTTCTGGTCTATCACCCAAACGTCCGATCCACTGTCCTTCAGCTCTAAGGGACAAACAACACACTTGGTCTCAGCCTCAACTTCTCAGTGACTGGCAGGCAATAGAACTCATCTCTGCTCTAAGAAATGCTCTGCCCAAAGACCAATGACACAGAACTGTGTTCACAAAACAACAAAACCTTCTGCATGATCGCTAGCTTTTGTGCAGACCACATTACACTGCTGGCTCAACACAGAGTCTCTTCTCCAAGGCCTCACTCGTAACACACTAATGAGACTGATGCTTTTCAGATCTTTTCAGTATCTATGGAAAGCTTTAGAAAAGAAAGTAGCTTCCTTGTCACCCACACCAGACAAGGAAGGTCCCCAGGCGTAAGGAATGGCTAGCCAGTCTGGATCACAACATGCAGCACAGCAGTTACCCTAATCTTTGCATCTCCACATCATAGTCCGCTTGTTGTTAATGCACCAGTCCTGTGATAACAGCCTATGGGATCAAGTCAGGAAAGCCAACACTGAATGGAGGCTATCTGATAGCATTATATTGATCCATAAATTTAGAAGGTGGATAATGACATTCAAAACCCTTTGCCACTGTTCATTGCTACTTTAATGCCTCCCAAACACTCTCTGTATTGGTTGGAGTCACAGGTGCCCTAAAGGAGCCACTCAGTTGTGGCACAGAAACAATGTGGTGCACTATAGCCAAGCTCTGCAATACCACCTTTTGTGCATGATGATCTGTCTCTGTCCCTATGCTGTGTCAACTATGCTGCCTGAATCCACCACATGCATTATCTCTGTTACTCAGAGGTCTTCCTCAAGACACAGGACAACCTTCCCAAAGTAAAATCAACCTTCACAGCATCAGATGACTAAACTGCCTTGAGGTCAACACTGCCTGTTTCCTGTGACAGAAGGTTTCAAAGCCTCTTCCTGATAAACACGGCTCATGAAGGCATTTCAGCTAAGTCCCAAATTCCTGCAGGAAGGAGGCTGTGCACACTTCTAGTTGGCATGCTAAAACGTTGAGACTTTCAGCATGCCCTGCACTCTGGAAATAAAACCAGTACAATCTATGCAAGAACTCAGGAAAGCCACTTCAGGCAGAGAGGAAGCTTCAGATCTTGACATAACTAGCCCACACTCACCACCACCTACATGCTTAGCTCCTGGGATGAGAGATGAGTATGCAGTGCCATTGGCAAATCAGTGGTTCAGGTTTAGTACAATAACAGCTCTAAACAAGAGCATACTGACCTGCTTGGCTAAAACCTACAGTTTATGTTCCCAGAACCTTCAAGTACTACTTAGTACCCATGTTCCAATGTACTCCCCTTACTCTCATACACAAATAAAGCATAAGGGGTGCTTCCTGCTCTCTCAGAGACATTGCTTGCCCCAATCCCTTGCAATTGTTCTGATCCTGCTAACTGCCCTGTAGCTATTGAGATTATCATAAAGTGTTTTGCTTCCAAAATCCTCTGTTAGAACGATCATCAAACTCCTCCAAGCCTGAACGCTCCTCAAGTGGCTCCTACCTCCATTTGTGCCCCCATCAGACTTCTTGCCTGCTGTTAATTTACACTGTTCATATGACTAAAAACTTTTGACTCTCACCTCATTGCCTGAAGGGGCTAAGTAGGCTGGCAGAGAAGTGTAGCTTTAGGAATGGTCATTGGAACGGGCTGCCCAGGTAGGTGGTTGATTCACCTTCCCTGGAGGTGTTTAAGGCATGGATAGACGAGGTCCTGAGGGACATGGTTTAGTGTTTGATAGAAACGGTTGGACTCAATCATCTGGTGGGTCTCTTCCAGCCTTATGATTCTATGATTCTATGAATAAACACACAGGCAAAGATATGACAAATCTCTACAAGAGGCAGCAGAGTACTTAATTTGAGAAAAAGGTTATTCACAGCTTTAAATGAAATAAAGAATTCAAAGTGTCTATCTTGTACACAGAGACACACACACACACAAAAAAAAACCCCAAAACAAAGGGGGCTGGGGCGTGGGGCAGGTATTCCTAATTCACTGAGGATATTCCCCTTTGCCGAGTGGATTAAATACAGCTACATCTTGCTCTCAGGACACCTTTTGAAACTGGTTCAAAAACTGTCACCTCTCTGGCTAGTTGGTGTCTTAGGGGTGATTCTGCACCAGAAATTTTGCAGGAGACTCATCACACATCCTATCCTCTTCAAAAGCGTATTCTGATTTCACACTGCCACCCATTTCACGCTTGTAGCATCTTGATCCCAGCCTCACCAAGCAGCACTGACAACCAGCCCATCAGTCCTTGCTGAGCATTCTCTGAAGAGAAAGAATGCACAACTTTGTTATTATATTCAGCTCCACAATGCAAAATCCATAAACTATGGTTTTTTTAACTCAAATTTGGATGTGTGCCCCTGCACAAGTACTTAATGAAGAGCTCCAAACTGACCTACACACTAGCCAGTGATGAATGTTGCTGCATTTGCAGAGGACTGCAGGGCTCTCAAGTCACTTCTAAAGAAAGATTAGTGCCATTCTACAGCAGTCTGTAGTTTTGATAGCAGGGGTAGAAGAGGAAGGAGTCTGTTCTGTGAGGTATACCTGACTCTCTGCTGTGGCTTTGTCACCTACCTGAATGGCAAATTAATACATGCTTGGTGCTCCTTCGAATTTACACCAAACAAGAGCACAGTTCAAGCCCTGGGAAACAGGGCAATGAAGAGGATTCTGTTGTAGCCAGGATGCCATTGACAAAAGCAACCACTTTCCATCAGGTACTTATGCAATAGTTGTTACTGCAGTCATTGTCATGGATCTGTAATTAGGTTTTGTTAGCAGAGCACCAGGAGATCAAAATGGAGTATGGTATAGTGACAGTTTAAAGTTAGCCTGGACTCAGTCCCCTCCTTCAGAGGTCAGAGCCTTCGCTAACACACCTCTTGCTGAAGTCTGCCAATTTTCACACATCATCTCTCTGCCAAGCACAAGCCCAACACTGCAGTCACAGAGTGAAATCAAGCGCTTTGAGTTATTCTGCTTTGAGCAGAATCAGTTTTCTAAGTTCCACAGAATCTCATCTAAGTAACTGTGTCTTTGAAAGCTGCATTTATTCAGACATGTTTTGTCAGAAACTGTTCTCTTGAGAAATGGTAATGCTTTGTGTTAAGTATAGTATGTACTGAATGGATGTGTCTTCCTCTGTAAGCATTCCCATTTATTTATAGTTTCTGCCTAAAGAATATAAGGTCAGACAGAGAAGTGGTACTGTCCTAATTCGTGAAGATTTGGCTGTTGTGAAGTTCATACTAACATTAAAATGAGTCTTTGACAGTAATACAATATGCATGAGATTTATGGGAAATGTTATACATATGCACGTAGATGGGAAACACATTCTATAACCAGCTCATCTCATGGCATGATTGGTGGAATTAACCTCCTTACAGCTGGTAATGTAATAAAGGGTGCTTGCTTTGTAAAACTCCAAAATGAGCATTAGAGTTTATTTGCTGGTATACTTGGTATCCCAGGCCACAGATCCTTCCCTACTGTGGCATCCAAAACTGCACGCAGCACTCAAGGTGAGGCCACACCAGGGCAGAGGAGAGATGGACAATCACCTCCCTTGAGCGGCTGGCAATGCTGTGCTTGATGCACCCCAGGACACAGTTGGCCCTCTTGGCTGCCAGGGCTCACTGCTGACTGCTGTTCCACTCACCATCTACCAGAACCCCCAGGATACCTTTCTGCAGGGCTACTCCCTGGAGACTGCAACATTTGCTGCAGGAACTAGAAGCTGAGTTTACATTACTAACCATGTTACATTTGGCATAAACCTCTGTATGATAAAACTTTCTCCAATATTGACGCGCTGGCTTTATGTTTACACTAACAGAAAACTTAAGTGAGAATTCAAAGAGTTGTTTGACCAGGGTTTGCTTCCAGCCAAATGCAAGGCAAACCCCCAAGCTATTGGGAGGAAGGGAGGAAGGGAAGGAGGGGGACGAAGCGACGCAGCCCCTCACAGCCGCCCCACCAGCACCGGTGGGCGACAGCGCACTCCGCCGCCACCACGTGGCGAGAGCGCGTGCACAGTAGCGGCGGGACCGCGCATGCGCACAGGGGCCGCACGGTGGTAGGGGGCGGGAGAGCAGGGAGAGGGCCGCGAATGCGCAGAGGGGCCGCGCAGCGCCGGGCGGGGAGACGGGATGAATGAGGCGGGTCTGCGCATGCGCAATAGGAGTCGGAATAAGGCGGGAAAACGCGTGCGTAGCGGGGTGGATAGTATTGCGCATGCGCAGTGGGTCGAGACGGCGGGGAGTTGTGCGCACGCGCTGTAGGGTGAAGAGCGTGGCGGGACGCGCATGCGCAGTAGGACGACTATCGGAGCGCCCTGCGCATGCGCAGCGAGGCCGGCAGCGGGCGGGGCGGCGCATGTGCGGAGGGGAAGGAGGGGGCCGTGCGGGTGGGAAGATGTCAGCGCAGGGGGATTGCGAGTTCCTGGTGAAGCGGGCACGGGAGCTGGTGCCGGGGGACCTGTGGGCGGCCAAGGCCTGGCTCATCACGGCGCGGAGCCTCTACCCCGCAGACTTCAACATTCAGGTGCGCGTCGGGGCGAGGGGGC